>JAUMHI010000037.1:5136779-5155240 GCA_032359435.1 Enteromius unitaeniatus | reverse complement strand
ACACACACACACACAGTCAACAGTGTGACAGAAACCTGCTGTGATCCACTATAACTGTGAGTCTCCGATCAGTGCTATCAGCTTGCACTGAAACCTGAACATCCCCCAGAAAAAAACAAAAGTGCCGGAATGACTCCGTTTTGGATGGACTAAATCCATGATGGAAGTCGGAATCTTCAAATTGATTCTTCAAACAGAACCAGTTCTAAAGATTGTACTGCATTAAAAATGAAATGAAAAAATAGACCCACACCTCCTCTTGTGGACTATAAGAAACTCTTCAGGGCTTAAAATATCCAAGGAATGCAACAAACTTCATAAGCAGGCCGACAAATTCCTCCTAGACAGATGTGTGTGTTAGTGTTTAAGTGGGGAGCTGTTGAGTGTGTGTGTGTGTGTGTTTGTACCTGCACAAAGCTGCACATCACATACTCATCAAACATTGGCAGACTGGGCCTGCTTTCGCGGTATATGTGCAGAGTGTATATCGTCATGACGACGGGCTCAGCCTCTGATTCGTCCATCACCAAAATGTTGATTCTGCTGTTGCCCAGGCCAACTGGGTAGTTTGCCATCCTGAAGAAAAGGAAAGTTCAGAGAAACATAGCGTACTTGATCATACACACACACACACATACACTCTCACCATACACTTTTGGGGTTGGTTATTAATGTCGTGACAGGGCAGGAGGATTACTGTGGATTAAAACTGGGTCCCAGTCAACAGGTGACCCTTCACTCGTGGACAAATAAAGCTGTGCTTTCACAAAACCTTGAGAAAGGAGACAGCGGAGACTGCTTGCAGACAGATCAGTCAACTCTTTGCTTTCTGTGGGTAGAACTAATAACTTTTATGAACTATTTTATCTTTCTAAAAAAAAAAAAAAATGAAAGCGTGCAGTGCATATATAAAGGAGTTACTTATATGATTTAACCAGTTATTTTCATCATATAATCTATTGGAGTCAGGCTGATTCAGTCATTAAAAATTATTAAGTATTTATAATACCTAATACATTTGTAAAATACAAAGCTATAATTTTATGAAATATTATAATTTAAATATATTGTTTTGAATAAAACAATTTATTTGAAACTTTTTATCTATCGAAATAATTTATTTAATAATTTTATTGATTCGATAATTTATTATTACCCACATTATTAATTTTACTTCTCACTAATAGTTTAATTTAATTTTAATAATTTAATTGCACTCATAATAATTTATTTTTCATGGCCATGTTATTTGGTGACTACACATAAAAAAAAGAAATAAAAAAAATTTAAATAAATGTTCCATATACTAAACATCAAGCGTCGTTTAGAAAACTAAAAAGTAACTATTTTTAATTGTGAGCATATCTGAAATTATGCGTTTCTGACTTTACTCTATTAGCAAAACCTAAAATCTCTCACTAAAAATTATTCATTTTTCCTGGCCATGTTATTTGGTAGCTACTCTTTTTTTAAACCATAAAATTTAAAAACCAATGAAATGCCCAATACTTTATCCTCTGGTTATAATCCAAGGTCAGGATCCGTTTTAAATACGTAAGAACCTTTCCGCCCTGTGAGTATTAGAGATTACAGGCTGTAAGAGAGTCTAATAGACAGTAATCAGGGATTTGAAATGCATGTGTGTGACTCGCCAGGCATGGGAAACCAAATTCAGAAATAAATCTGATAAATCAATCAAACGGTGAAGTGAGTTTGAGCTGACACATAAGAAGCCAGATCTGATTACTAAGAAATAGGCAGCGACGGCACTACTATCGTACCGCAGATCCTTTGTTCATTGTTTTCCAGCTCAAGCTGCTGTGTTTTACAACACCGACTGCATGTCTGCATAGCCCATAGAGTCAAGACTTCACGTTTTAATGCCACAGTATTTAACTCTACAATCCGGCAGCTGAGTTTGTGATTATGCTATTTGTGTTTGGTTTACCTGGGTCCACGATGTTCATCCAGGTGAATGTGGCAGTGTGGGTTGACTGGTTCTGGCCGGATTCGAACGGTGATCACATCAAACGGAACCTCCGCTCGATATTCCTTCTCCATCGCGTTAAACCCTGGCATCAGCACCAATGGAGGGTCTGTGTATAACTGCCTCAGGTGAGGATCAACACACCTCCCTTGAAAACAGGAATATTTCACAGCTTTATTTATTTTTCTTACAAACACAAATAGTTTTTACAAAAACAAACCAAATGTGCATTTGTAGTAGGCTAATATGTTACCAAATGCTACTTGCCTTTTCTTGACAGCGGGTCTGATGCCTCTAGGCTCTTTGGGTCGTCCAAGCTGTTGGAATTACGGAAATCACAGCAATTTTTAGTAGGAAACTCAACAAGTGCCTGTTAAATGCAGACAATTGGTGGCATGGGACGTTATTAGATTTTCTTTTTTTCCAGGAATAGCAAAAGCGAGCCTTTTATGGCTTTCCCCTCCACTTTTCAACATATAAAAACAATCAGTGCCTGGCTGGAAAAAGTGTCTTAATTTGTTTGAGAGGCAATCAATCATTCTTCAATGAAGTAAGATGCTCAAAGACCATTACAGTATATCATTGTGCAACCGAGTTGTGTCCTGGTTTGGATTCATGTGCAGCCAGATAGATGCAGACAATTTACATCCCAACATTCAGCATGCACACAAAACCAATCCTTACATATACCAAGACTTACACGGCTCAACAATAAGTTTTATTTGTTTCTTTTTTTGTACAGATTTGTACTTGCATTCTCTATATCTCCACTGGCTTCACAAATCAAATAAAAAATAATAAAGCAAAACTATATGAACACATCTTTGAATTGAAGTAAAGATTGAGAATGAATAGACAGAAAATGGACAAATCAATTTTTAAAAATTAAACATTAATTTTGCATTCAACAAAATTCACTTTATTACTTCACAACAAAATATAATAGATAAAGCTGTATACTAATAAAATGTAAACAGGAAAAAGTTTTGTAACTAAAATGATGTGCTTTGCCAGCATCTACACTAACAAGCTTAATTTAAGTAACTTAAGGTTTTAATTCATGTCAACTTAAGTAAACATGACTTACATGACTGAATCTGAATCTGTCATTTTCGCTAAAATAAGATAAAATAACATAAATAGCTCCTGATATTGAAATATCACGAAAATGTATTTATGTATATATTAACATATGGAGTATATTTTCATTTAACATTAAGTGTCTTTCAGAAAAGACAAAAATAGTAAAGTAAAAGTAAAGTAATTTCTAAAATTAAATTATTTTGACTCTACTTTAGAAAAAATATTTAAATGTCTGTTTTAATTTCTTGACTAATAATAACAGTAATAGTAAATGAAGAATAATAATGACTAAAAAACAATCGCTCGATAGGGTGTCTGTTATTCTCGTTTTCTTAACAGAGAAAGAAAGCCTGTGAGTGTGAGAAAATGAAAAACAAAATAAAATGAATATATAAAATGTAGACATCAGGAGGTTTGGGAGTTATTGTGTGGTGAAAAACTGTACAAATAAATGTTTTGACTGGACAGCAGGTAACCCAAAGCACCACAGGCTTAAATCAACAGGACACCAAGAACGACTGAATATAAAATACTGTTTTGTGAATGATATTATCTCTGGACTGTTGCAGGATTTTTGCATGCCTGCAGCATAACTCATCTCATCGCTGAAGGAAAATGAGGTTTGATAATGCAATCTGGGGAATCTGCAAATGTGTCGTGTTGTGTGAGTGTGAGTGTGAGTGTGTGTTTGTGTGCTCGTAACCTTTCGGCCCGATGTTTTCTCGTGTAGTAAAGGCTGAGCTCTTGGAGCAAGGACATGAGAGCTGGTCTCCATCCATAATCCTGTGTGCTGAGGGACTCTGTCTGGATTAGATCATGGTGGAGATCATCAGGAACAGGACATATAGGGTAGAGCTGCCAACACACACACACACACACACACACACAGTCAATTCATTTAACAGACAACAATGCACAACAAGAACATACGAGTTTATCGTGTGATATTTTAATCAAGTCTGATTTAACATGACTGTATGTGCTCCAAAGTCAGCAATATGCTATAGCTAATACAAGTATTTTTAAATGTGCATAAAATGTCTCTTTACCAGATGAAAGGGTCCTGGTCTTGTGAGGTGCTGATTAAACTGTTGCAATAAATGCATCTCATCTGGAGGCAGACACAGACCATTTGGCCCTTCACAGCCATCGTACTGCATGACATGTTCATATAAACAGACAGCAAAAATTAAAACTATTGATACACATAACTGTACTTTACAAAACAACCTAAATAAGAAGGAAGTGAAACACAACAAATACAGATTGACTGTTTGTACAGCATGGGAAAGACTGGTTTGACATTTTAATTCACTTTAGATTAAATGGGTCTCATTCATGAAACACATTCAGAACAAATGTCTTAGCTAACCATTTATAAACTGGACTGAAATTAATTGAGCTCCTCCCTTAAATCAATAAATGTTGCTAAATTTACAAAGTATGCAATTAAAAGGAAATTCTATTCTCACTTTAACATAAATTTTTAAAAAAATGGAAGAATATCGGGAATTATGCTATTCTGGCATTTATACAGAAATTTTTTAATTAACAAATTCTCGTGAAATGACTGCACATCAAGGTCCTAAAAAAAGGTTTTTTTTGTGTGTATGTATATATATATATATATGGTGCAAGTTGTATCATATTTAAACATCATATTCATTTTTTCCCCAACAAAGAACTAATGAATCATATTTCTAGTATAACTTGAGTTTTTGAATGGGCTTATGTCTTTTCTTACATTCGTAAAAAAAAAAAAAAATATATATATATATATATATTTATATATATATATCAGGAAAAATCTAAGCTAGTTTTACCTTTTGACTCTCGTCCTGTGTTCTAAATGGCAAACTAGGCTTCACAGACTCACTGCTGCATGCTGGGAAAAGCAGTTTCAGCACATCCTCCAGCATATACTCTTTGGCTATCTGTCCATCAAAGTGAGGGTCCTTCATTCCGTCAAAGTGCAGATCTGTCTGAAGCTGAGATAGAATGAGAGCAGACAAATAATAACTGTAAATGCATATCAATATGCTGCCATCCAGTGGTCATATTGAGGGCTTGCATGGAAGATCATCTACACCAAGGCTGTCCAAACTCGGTTCTGGAGGGCCGATGTCCTGCAGAGTTTAGCTCCAACCCAAATTAAACACACCTGAAGCAGCTAATCAAGCTCTTACAGTCATATTAGAAACATCCATGCAGGTGTGTTGAGGCAAGTTGGAGCTAAACCCTGATCTACACAGTTATAGTTATTTTTACACCTTCAAAATGAGTATTTATTCTTACCTTCACCACTACAGGACGAAGAGAAGAGTTATAGTGCAATGAGAAGGTCATTAACTGGAAACAAAGCTGACACCTATAAGAAAAAAATCCCTTTTACACATTCAGGTTTGTGTAACAACAAATATGCTCTTAAAATGTTCATACAAATTGTATTTTCTGGTTGAAGTGTGTGTTTTTGACCTGGGAGAGGAGCTGCTCTCCTTTGTGGTTAACAGAGCTGCTTTCAGGATGTCACTGATGACGTGATTCATGTGTTCAATGGCCTGATGAGAGCGATCAGGACCCAGTCGTTCTCTAAAGAATACCTGCAACTGCAAGAAAGAAATCTAAATCAGTCTGACAAACAGCTGAGAGGCAAACAGAGAGATCTCATTACTTCATTCAGCCTCTCTAAACAGATTGAGCAGAACACTTCAATTTCTACACTATAACTACGGTTCATCAATACTGATTTAACACTGACAGACAAACTTACCTCCACAGCTGCAAACACTGACAAGTGATGTATCCTGTATAACTCCTTAACCACTAGATGGTGACACAAACCATACCGACAACTTGTTGACAGTCAAGGGTCACTTAAAACTTCATTTACCAATGTTTGTTTCTGGGTGAATCCATTATATAGCTATGAAGCAGCTATTTTGAAGTCAAAATTTGCCAATTTATCTATTAATCCTTTCGCATGATGTTTGGCATATGCAGTTAATAGCAACTTTAAAGCATTTCAGTGTTTGATTTTATTGAGTACTACAATATTAGTATGCATTTTGTTAACTTTGTGAGTGATTTGTATGCATACTAGCATCGACACATTAAGTCATGTCATAGAAACCTTTCCACTGTACAACAGACAGAGGAAGCAGATGGGCTGAGCTGAAGAGTGAAGACAGCAGAAGAACAATAGTCTATTAACACACGTGCACATCACTACAGAAAAGGGTTAATAAACTATGAAAAAAACCAACTGATTTCTACATATGGGTCAAAGACAAAAAGCCTGTCAAACAGCACCTAATTACTGAACTAAGATATTTATCACATGTGATTGTGGTAATACTGTCACAACTCAGTTGCTTGTGCCTAAAGTGAAAGTAAACAATCAAGAGAAAAACGTGACTGTATATTAGATGCGTGCAGCTCTTAAAGGGACAGAACTAAACATGCGCCACTTGTCATTAAAGGGATAGTTTACTCAAAAATGATAATTGTGTCATTATTTACTTACATGTTGTCCCAAACCTGTATTCATTTCTTTAAGATATTTTGAGTGACCAAACAGTAGCTGGTCCTCATTGAATTTAATACAATGTTCAACAGAAAAAAGAAACTCATTCAGATAAAAACGAGCTGAGAGTGAGTAAATGATGGGTGTAGTGTAGAAATATATATATTGTTTCACCTTTCATGTTTGTTGATTCATTACTGCTGAATACACCTACTATCTACTCACTGTTTGTTTTATTCATATTATGTATTATATTTATACAAATATATATTATGTTTATTTGTATTGTGTATCTATTCGAGTAACAAAAATAAAATGACAACGATTTGGCCTAAATATCTGCCCTTCTTTATTTTATACTTTGTTACCTTGAAAGGCTTTGTTTTTATTCAGAAGGCAAATTAGTTTGTCTGTACTGCTCAGACAACTTGCAAAATAGTAAAATCAATGACAAAGAATCATGACAAAAACCTGATATTTTGGAAAAAAAAATCGTGAATCGTGATTTCCCCAGAACAAAACGTGACATGATATTTTTATTCTATTTCGCCCCCCCAATGCATCTTTATTTTATTTTTTTTTCATTACACATTAGAATGTGTAATTAGATTTTTCTCAGAGCAAAATATAATCATATGTATTTTTCCCATTATTTATGGGGAAAAAAGGTAATTTAGTGTGACAGTAGTAGTACCATTAAAAACTTGACATGCATATTTACAACAAAAATCTTTAGACCACAAAACATAGGTGGTCACAATTCATTGCATTTGTCAAAATTATACAATATATATTTTTACCGTATGCCAAAAATCATTAGGATTTTAAGTAAAGATCATGTTCCATGAATATATTTAGTAAATTTTGTACCGTAAATATATCAAACCTTACTTTTTTATTATTAATATGCATTGCTAAAGAATTAATTTGGACAACTCTATTATAATTTAATGTACTGTGTATATAAAATCACTTCTCACTGATCACCAAAATGGGGTGTCTCATCTTTGAGCCATATGTAGATATAGTTGTTATATTATATAGCTTTATAATTTACTTCTACTGAGGATGTCACCAAAAGGGAGGTTTTGTCAAGAGGATACATACTACATTCATCATAAGGTGCTCTGTATCCCACCAACACTAGAGGGGAGACTTTTATGAAGACTTTATACTGATCTGCTTGTTTGTCAGGGCTCTTTTATCAAACCTTGAAACTCAGTAAACATGATCTGCGTCTTATTAGATCTCAATGTGCCCTCCAGCTGTTTACAAGACTCTGACTGAAGCCTTTTCAGTAATCTGGCATTACACACTCACACAGAGAGAGCATTAAACTGCAATGAGAGCGGTGTTTCGCAGCTGTGGAGGCCTAATAAACATCACATGGGGAATAAATGCTCAGCCAAGCCTTCATCATCAGTAAACGGCAGCAGAGGGATCCAAACTGCAATATCAAAACGGGAAAAATCTCATCTGATCTGATTTAAAAATATAAATGCTTATTGAAATAGCTAAAAGGCACCTAATAATCATTTCTAAGCTCATTTGAGCATTGGGACGCAGATATTGTTTTATTTTGACTGTAATTGTTTTACAGATCTCACTCAAGCTTTTCATACCTCGGTGGCATAGCTAGTTTTATCCAAGTGGGTTTTGACCAAGGCTGTGCGGTGGACAAAAGCAGTCAGCGGTGTTGCTGATGTAACCAGGACATATACGTTTACGGTTGCATTTAGGTCCTGATTGTCCGATCGGCTGTGTCTGATTGGCTGCCTCCTGTAGGATACAATCACAATAATCCTTAACATGGCAACATTTTTTGCCTGGCCAATTCCTTCAGATGTGACTTGACTTACCAATCATCTTCAGCAGCATTTATGGTTCCCTCTTGTGGAGATGTGGACAAAGCGCAGGCTGAAGGAAGTATTGATAATGTCACTCCTGAGATGGAAAACAGACGAGAGAAGAGGATAGAGTCTGAGTTCCAGGCACATTGATTTCCTCTGTGAGGAAGACGCATAGCACATGTATCGACATGAAGGCCAAAGCTACTTCAATTCTTTCCACAAAGGTGTCCAGACATGTGTCTAGAGATACCAGTTTACTAAATCATTGAGTTCAGCCATGTTTCTCACATGCAGGCTTTGCTTCTCTGATAAGTAAACTGCATTCTGCTTTAAAACATAGTGAGCTGTGTTACTAATTGTCTACATAGGTAACAGTAACTGATTTGAATGCTCTAAACAGACTTTTATTACAAAGAATTTCAACAGATTATAAGGCTGCATTCTAGTCTTCGCATTCAAATACAAAGTTTTTCATGACTTACATTTTTCTTAATTCATCCACCATGTTGCAACAACTTTTCAATGTCGCAGTCCATTCTGGGATTGCATCTTACCATAAAGTTGTGCAGTTTTTTTTTAAAACAAGGTCTATGCTCACCACGACAATACAGTAAAATAAGTGATATTATAAATGATTATTACAATTTAAAATACCTGGTTTCTTTTTAAATATATTTTAAGATATAAAATGTGTTCATGTGATAGCAAAGCTGAATTCTCATCATTATTACTACAATCTGCAGTGTCACATGACCCCTCAGAAATGATTTAAATATGCTTGTTTACTCGTCCAGAAACACATATTATCATCTAAAATAATATTTTTGGATAATTGTAGTGAAATCATCAAAAACAGTTTTTGTGAAAACTTTTTTTCAGGATTCTTTGTCAAACAAAAAGAATGACATTTATTTGAAAAACAATAAACTCTATTAATTACAACACTATTAACTATTTATTGTCATTTTTGATCAATTGAACACATTTTCTCTGAATAAAAGCTTAAACTTGCACTTTTGGTTACATAAAAGTGCCATAAAACAAATGAGTGGAAAACGGGGGGAAAGACATTCTTTTTCAGTTTTTGTCCAAAGTAGTCAAAAATGACAAGTCACAGGAAATTTGGTTTCATTCTCTGGGTTTGTATTTGTGGCATTGCACAAGGTAGCATTTCTAGTCCCAGATAACTATTTGTGGTTAGGATCACTTGATTGCAGTTATATTTAACATATTTCAATATGTGTGTGCAGTGCGCATCTGTGTGTTTATATCAACACACGCACAGCTCAGCACTTCTGAGTAAGAGCGCCGTGATCTGGCACTGCTGTGAGAATGAAATTCCTTCTCTGTTTCCAGTTGTTCCGTGTCACCATTTAATCAAAAACACATACTAACGTCTCTCCAGCCTCAGAGAAAGGATGCCATCGCACCATCCGATTAAAGAAGCACTTAATACTTTCTCAAACATGTCTACAAACCTTCAGTTAAACCACGCACCACACACCAACCTTCAGCCCCCAACAAAACACTTGGAAAAACATCAGGATCTCAATAACCCGGGCTTCTGCCAAAGTCCCAGTCACTCCCAGGCCAAGTGTGTGAGCTATGTAGAGTTTACATTCAACTTGTTCACTGATCCGTCCATGTCATGTGTATATTTGTGCACTCTACAGTATGTCTGCCTTCTGATGCTGTTATAAAGAGGACACAACCTGGCCTAGCCAAACCCTAAACACCAGGACTCAATCGTTCGTGTTTCTGTGGGCATCAGGCCAACAGGAAGGACAATATTGTTTCAGAGCTGGAGACAAAGACTCCTTTTCTGAAGCGGGGTGGTATTGATGCAGCAGGGCCAGCGGGTGAAAAATCGGTCATTATTGTCACAAAACGTAAGCACTGTTATCATCCTCCTTTGAGGTCTTTCAGAAGTGATGATCGTAATTGGTTTAAAGCAGTAAAATTAAGTGTGATCAAGTTCAAAGAGCTTTGTAATGCAGCATTCTGACATATTAGAAAAAAGTGACTTTCTGAAGAAAAGGTAACTCACTATGGCTGTTATTAAATGCCACTTATGATATGCACTTACCTTTTTAATATCCCTGCAGCAGAGAGCTACTCACAGTAAATATCACCCTTGACACTGACCTTTATAAGTAATTACAGAGACATGCTTTAAATGCTCCAATACACACCTGACAGAAGTGCATCACACACACACACACACACTATCTGAGACGTCTGTTAAATTGAGAATGGACCTTTTAACCAATTTAAGTGCTGATGCTTTATAAGGACTCTCACAAAACAAATTTTTATGAAATGTTTTTGATTATCTAATGAAAGCCAATGGAGTCCAAAGTGGTTGTTTTTCAATCCTGTGCTGTCATTGTTACCTATTTAATCTATTAAACTACTATTAATTGTTTTGGGTAATTGAAATAAAGCTGAAATACGATAAAACATAAGTATTCGATAAAATTAGAAAAAAGAAAAAAAAAAAAATCATTTCAATTTCTAATTGAGGTTTAAGTACTTAAACTGAACATTTCATTTAACTTAAATTTGAAATGAAAGATAAATAGAAATAGAAAATGACAAAAGCACAACAAAAACATAGAATAAAAATGGAAAAGATAAGAAATAAAAGCCAATTTAAGGAAGTAATACATACTATATAAATAACACTATAATAATACTGTTTGGACCCACTGACTTCCATTTTAAAGATAAAAAATCTTTTGAGTTTTGTGTTGTTGTTTTGTGAAGTTGATTTAATAAATATGTCATTATTTATGAGACTGTCCCAAAAAAGTAAAATAAAAAAAGTCACCATGCGCACTGTATATAGACTTGGAATACAGTGTGCATGAAAAGAGCATCATGACCAAACATCTCCTCATTCGAAGTCATTCGAAACTCAAATGAACATACATTCATGTTGTGGCTGCAAAAAATACATCACCGTCTCATTATATGTGTTAAACAAATGCTTAGAACATTTCTGCTCACCTGACAGCTGGCTGTCCGTCAAAAACCGGCAGACTCCGCCCATGTCCAGAAACGCTCCGGCAAAGGCTGGTATTATGTTAACCTGTGAGAAGATTTGACCCCGAAAGGAACAGAGGTCAGAGTTTAACGAAGACCACCATGATGGATAGTTTAAAATCATTTAAAACAGTCGTCTATTAGTAATGGCTTAAGATCCCGTGAGATGACTAACGGCTTATGAACGAGAGCGATTTAATAACTGAGACAGTAAAGTAGCAGTTGTTCTTGGATCAAGTCCAGAACTGGCCCAGGAGACTCACAACAGCTGGGATATTTAAGCAAATCTGATCATTATATGAGCACTACTAAATACAGGTTTCAGATGAATCGTACGATAGATGGGTTTTCATCCTTTGGAGCGTGAGCTCAGAGTAGTTGAGGATGCTGGAATGTTTTTTTGCGTCCTGGTTTCCATAAAAATTCCCTTTGAATCTCTGGACCGTATCTTATTTCACATGCATCTCAAACAAAAAGCATTTGGCATTAGCACTTGGCGTTTGTTTGCTTTTCCTTTTCAGTGTCAGATCTATAATGCAGCATATTTTTTTAATTATTGCTCATGGCATTGCATCATAAACAGGAATCTCTTCAAGAGCGCTGGATGTGATTGCAGTGGGCTATAGGGAGTGGGTGGTCTTACCCTCTGGCGGTGCTGTGGATGGGCGAAGTTGATTTTTCGCAGGCAACTTTTTTCAGAGCCCTTCAGGCATATCAAGACGGACCAGTCTCTTCCGTCTGTGTTCAAGGGAGAAAATATTTAGCGAGAGATTAAATAAAGCAATGGCAAGATCAGCACTGACTATGTGCTGATGACAGTTTGCCAAAACCAGAGGATTAAGGCACATACACGCACACGTCCATGTGCACACACACTTTCTTGGCTATTAAAAATACATATATAAACTTCATTATAATTACAACTACAAAAAATATAAACCCTAACCATAAACAACTGTTCAATAATTTATAGGCAGCAACAGATAAAAATAAAATAAAATAAAATAAAATAAAATAAAATAAAATAAAATAAAATAAAATAAAATAAAATAAAATAAAATAAAATTAAAACAAAACTTTTTTTTAAACTTTAAACTTTTGTAATAATATTAATTTAATTTATTTCTTAACTTTATTGATAAATAGTTAAAATGTATTTATGTCCCCAAAGAGGACTGCATATTTAGCTCACTTTTGAGGACAATAATCCCTGAAGTATAGCTAAGTAAACACTGTAAAAAGTAACACAAAACCTTAAGTAAGACTCTCTGTAGTTTCATAATATGAAAATAAGGAAGAAAGTTTTGGGTTGGCAAAAATTTATACTCTTATAATTTACAGTCCTTAAAAAATGAGGACAAAAGTGGATTACATAATGATGTGGCAACACGACGCGCAGTCAGGAAGAAACTCAGACAGCCAAATTTCCGTTCGCTGTAAGATTGCCTTCATCTATACTTGACATTCTTTTAACTTTTTAATTTCTTTTATGCAGTTTTGCATTAAAGGAGGGACATGGTTTCGACAAGACATCAAAGACACACAGCCCCCTACGCAACCTCTCTGCATGCAAACACATATGATTTATGAGCGCCTTTTAATTCACCAAATTCCGGACCAGAGGTTCAGAGGCCCAATTAGCCATCTAGGAGTCACAACATGATCGACCCACTTCAAACAGAATATATTAAGGCATGTGCTTGAGTACGTGACAGCTGTCAAATCTAATATACACCGCCATGATTAACCAGCTCGAAATGCTAAATAAATTCCAACTAGTTAATCCAATCTAAGACCAAAACGATGTTGATTCAGGAACATGTTCTACTTATTTAAATCAAGTTGTATGTGCACAAGTAATGTTTAATGCCTTAGAAATTTAAACCATTGTTTATGGAGTTAATAAAACATCAAATTCTTAGAGAGAGAGAGAGAGAGAGAGAAACTGGAAAAAGCACATCTGTTAGTTATTGTGGCGCTCAGCATCGCTCCAGGAAATGGGCTGGTGTGTATTTGGCAAAAAGTCCAAACATTTGTGCCTGAGTGCCGTCCCAGCCCAAACAACAGGAAGTACTGTTTATAGCCAAAGGGAATCATGGGAAATCAGCCTTCATGTCCCTCCTGATACAATCAGGATAATTTCAGCTCATTCTATGTTCAGATAGTGCTGTTAACAGCTCATCACTTCCAAACAGTTCAATGCATTTGAATGTTTTTACTTTTCCTGTGGTGTTCCAGGCCAAACTTATACTACAGTTTAAAGTATTGCATACCAAATAAGCATCTATATTATGGACTGTCCCGACCATATAACTGTCACCACATGTAAATCTATGTTCATTAAACCCTTTACACACACACACACACACACTATCTGAGATGTTAAATGTGCCGGTAATGAAAAGCACTGGAAGGCTCACTGGTGCCTCCAGCATTCCTGGCATTAGATGAGTGTGTGTTTTATCAGCAGTGCTTCTGTGTTTGGTTCTGTTAAAGTTGTTTAGGTGGAGCTAGCTGTTGGCCTGATGACCTCTAAGTTTTTGATGTGTCTGCAGGCCAGCCCGTCAATCTGACTGACAGCTGTCAGGAAAGAAACACCTGCTTGTTTCAGCACAGAAAAAACACACGTGCACACTAGCATGGTCTCTAAAATAAAATAAAATAAAATAAAATAATAGAAAAATAAACATAATATACATTTTATTTATTTTAAATGAGGACATCTCTTTTCCAAAAAAATATTATAATAATTATGGCTAACAATGAAATAAAATAAAATAAAAAATATCATTAAATAGGTTTAGAACCTTTGTTGAAAGTAATATTAATTTTATTATTATTTTAAATGAGGACATTTATTTTCCAAAATTGTAGTAGTAATAATAATAATAATAATAATGGCTAATAATAAAACACAATTTTGGACCTTACATGTCAACAACAACTAGTACAAATTTAATGATTTACAAAGTTCATTTCTAGGTCTAGGTAAAACTTCTAACTCAAACTGATATGCTGATAAATAATACGTAATTTTGTCAAAATGTGTATTCAGTTGGAAAAATGTACAATAGAAGCATTCTCGCTAATGGTCTCAGATGTTTGGCCTTCACTGTATTTTGTCTGTTTGTTTGTTTTTACCCAAAGTAATGTGCCATTACGTTCTTCATTTAGGAAATATGGTTTTCAAAAGGAGTCAAAATAAGGCTATTAAAAAAGGAGGAGGATTGTTTATACTGAAGAAAAGGCTCATGTAAAGTTACATAATACTAGTTTCTGCATCAATATAAATATCAGCATGAATGTGGCGAGACCAGATATTAGTGGTCAGCACTATTTACATGAAAGACATTCACAGAAACTAAGCGGCACAGTTCATGAGAGAGGCCTCCATCTCAATCACTCTCTGTGTCCAGTCACAACCTGGAGGAGGAGGAGGGGAGAAAGGTTTTAGGACCCCAGCTGTGACCGTGAACAGTGCTTAAACTGAGCTGGAGACCAAATTAACCCCTGAACCACCTGATGTTGGACGGGAACAACAAACCTCTGAGATCACGAGCCAGTAATTGCATGTCATTACTTCAATCTGACTGGTCAATAGCAATTTTCTGCAGTCAAATATTTTGGTAAAATGACCACTAAATTATATTGGATCATTGTCCCTGGAGACCAACCAGTGATACCTCACATTATACATACCTCACATTTGCTAAAAACACACAATAGACAAATCAGACTGGTTGGAATACTTGCATACTACATACTATACACTATGTACTGCATAATAAGGAAAAATTGTGAAACATGCAGAATTCAAAAACAAACATCAAACAGTAGTATGTTTCATTCTTGTCAAATGACATCTGTCTTGGAAAATAATGATTTCATTATTTTTCATTTACGTGTAAAACAAAAATCAATTTCAATCAAATAAGGGGAATACAATGCTAAAAATGGATTATATTTAGTATTGACTTAACTTCTAGTTTATTGCTCGCATTAGAAACGGATGGTTAAGTCAAGTGTAATGCGTTTGCAGTGTTCTTAGGTTATATACTACACATTTCGGTGAATTTAGTAGTTCACAGCAGGCATTGCATGCATCCAGAAAATTTGCATACTTAGATATGTAGTGCAAAAATAGAAGTTGGTAGCATGCCAGTCTAAACATATCCAATCTGTCTTGAGCCCATACATGCATTCGTATGTGTGCTACTGTTCATCATATTTTTAGCATTTTTAGAATACAATTTGCATGCGGTATGCATTTTGCACATACACATGTTCTGCATGCATAATTAAACACAAATGTCCTATTACATATTGAAAGGTATAGTGATAATAAACTGCGAAGAACACTGTATCCTAAAATGCAGTATACTTACTTGAGATTCCATTCCCACCGCAACAAATGAAACCGTTTTTAATCATGATTTAACACAAAATTGGATTAAAGGAATATAGTCTCCACAAAAAAGAAAATCTGTTGAAAACTGACTAACCCTCAGGCCATCCAAGATGTTAATGAGTTTGTTTTTTTCATCAGAACAGATTTGGAAAAAAATTTAGTGTTACATCACTTGCTCTCTAATGGATCCTCTGCAGAGAATGGGTGCCGTAAGAAAGAGCTTATAGAAAAAAAATAAATTACAATTAATCTACATGACTCCATTCCATCAACTAACATTGCGTGAAACTAAAAGCTGTTGGGACTCTCATTCTGACGGCACCCATTCACTGCAAAGGAACCCTCAGTGAGCGAGTAATGGTAAATCTCTCCAAAACCTTTTTTGATTAAAAAACAAAGTACACTTTTATTTCCGGGTGAACTACTCCTTTAAAAATGCTGAATGAACATATTTAGTGTACAGTATGTTAAGAGCTGATAACCAGACACTGCTTTCTGAATTAGGTCATGTGATAACCATGAAGCATGCTATAGGTTAAAGTGTTGATTATGCATTTTTTTTACATATTAGAAGTCAAGAATTTGCAGCATTCAGTTTACTGCACACTTCAGTAGCATTCCAAATATAAATTGAATTAACACACAAAGGGGCAGGATGTTATTGTCCCCCTCTCACCTCTCCTGTCTTGTCTGAGTGAGGCGCTGGTCTCTGCGTAACGGGCCTGATCCACTCCATACCCCTGCTGCTGTAGGACTCTCTGGTATAACTGGACCTCGGTGTCCGTCGGAGCACGTTGGCCTGTCAGAATAATGGCTTTTCCCGCACAGCTGCGCTTAGAATGAGCCACCTGATAGAAAGAAAAGAGAAACTGTTTAGCCACTATAGTTTTCATTCTTTAATATGTATTTAATCTTGATGCTACTTCCTTTAAAACTTTGTGTTGTAAATTTGCAGGTTACAAATGCTCAGTGAAGTTCATAACAGGGCCCTCTGGCTTTATCACATGTGAGGATCACAACACCAGGCACTAATCAGAAAGGCAGCTAAGCATTTCAAAAGTACCCATAATACAGTCTAGCGTGGTAATGACCTCTGTGGGTCTTCAGGTAGGGAGGAGGGCTGAACCCCGAACAGATGAGAGCAGACTTCAGACGCCTGGACTCGCTCAGAGTTTAAAGTGACGGCTACCGGACAGGAGAATTTTGGAATATGGTTCAGTTTAGCACCAGAGGAAAGCTCGACTGTATGAGCCTTATTAAAAGCCATGTTAAACATAGCACACGATCATCCCGTTCCGTGTTGCATAACAGAGTCAGAGGAACACAGAGTTATTTGGGCACGAGTGTGTGACTGAGGAAGGGAGGGGAGTGTTTCCTCTCCTTCAGCATGGATGATACTGTTCCCCTTTCTTCTCTCTCTTTATGTGTTCATCTTTTTTCTGCCGTCGTGCTGTGCTGTTTTCTCTCGCTCTCTCTCAGAGGTCCACTCCTCTTCTGCTTGTAAATGTTTCCATCTGGGAGCTCAGCCACATTAATGAAAGGGTCCTACAGTAAATGTCCAAAGTCAACCCCTGCACCCCATTATTCGCTCATTTAGACTTCAAAACAGACTCTTTACTATTGCCCATGCATTACATAGGTCAGGAATCTTAAAATAAAACTCCACACAAGCATCTAATAATTATTTCTAATAGCGTCCGGAAATGTCGCTACCAAGTCGGTACTAAAAAAAATTAAAACATCACGGTACCAGTGTCTTTTAATTACCGGTGGTACCGAGTACCCGGGTCAAGCCGGTTCTTGACGTGTAATTTCTGTGATGCAGAAAACGCAGACGGAATCTCGGAATCCAGTTTAAAACGGAACGTAGCCTACAGTTTGCTATATGGACTAGTATCTGTAAATGTTAAGCCACAAAAGTCGATTCAAATATGAATCCTGTATGTTCTGTTCATCTCTGTGTTAATGAAAGGTGGAGAAGAGACTATACACTGAAGCACGTGACGCTCACTGTGAATTCAGCATCTGCAGTCTCAGTAAATACATGAACATCTCCAGAACTGCTCTGAGAGTCACTTCACATGCATTTTACAGTTTCATTTGAGTAAAACCAGCGTCATATCACATACACACAGAAATGTAAAGGTATTTGCGGCACCGGTCAATATAAAAGTTCGGTTTAGACATTGTGCCAGAAATATATTACTATTATTTAGAATAATGTATGTCATAGGTTACTACTACCACTACGGTTAATAAAATTAATACTAATTTTTGTTTTAAGAAATAATCACACAATATTTCTTTTTAATTTTAATAGTAATTTTTTTAATATATATATATATATATATATATATATATATAAATTTCATATATATAAAAATGCCCCCTTAATAATAAATATGTCACTATATATCTGTATAACTCTTTTGTTTCAATATGAAATAATATTAATAATACTAAAATAATATTAATATTAGTAAATATAATAATTTTACTTAAAATTATATTTACAACTACAGAAATATGTGACAATTTTAAATCAACAACAGCAATACTAATAAT
>JAUMHI010000037.1:5108291-5129675 GCA_032359435.1 Enteromius unitaeniatus | reverse complement strand
TTGGCGTGTTTAGATACACGCAGAGTTTGTTTGGCATCTCGAAGCGAGATTCCTATTCGTCGGTCTCGACGTGACGTTACAATACGTAACCAAGACGTTTTAACATTCACTATGTGTGTGTGTGTAAACACTAGAAGTTAATCAGCTGAAAGTGAATGCAATTGTCTGATCCTGGATCAGAACCAGGCGGTCCAAAAGCACAGACAGACGTGCCTTCGTTAACATGAATGAACGTCCTCCAGTGGTCTCCAGGGACAACCAGACAGCAATGGTTAGCAGGATGGGAAAAACTTTTTCACAATCCGCTCAGCAACCACGGGAACAGGCATCTTCTTCAAATGGACGTTATGAATATATGTTAATGTGAAACGACATTATGCTAATTCACACAACAAACATTATCTCACTCCTGTTGCTGAGAGGCTGCAAACTTCCAAAGCAAATGCCAGGATCCTAAAAACTCCCACACACTCACAATAACCATGTCCACAAATGCAATAGGTAATTCTTCACTTCCTGCCCAACTCTGTTACCTACATGTTTATGACTTTTATATGGCAGCACCAGACACTGGAGGGCACAGTCCGTCTCCAAACCCATCAAAAAGCCACTGATGGTCGCACAGACTGATAACTCTATCCTACTCAACACACACACACTCACAAGGTTCACTAACAGCTGATTGAGGACAGCTGTCATGGTTCTCAGTGTTGACTTCCTGCTAGGAGTTAGTTAGCTCGGGATTATGGGAAGGCATATTGCCGCAGTCCCGGCTTAAAACTAAACCTCTCTCACCTCTCATTGCTTCCCTGCCCTCATCTTCTGCCTCACTGACCCTAAATCTGTTTCCCAATTTCCCTCTCTCCTACTTTTTTTCCATGCTTTGCACAATCTTTCTCTCTCATGCACACACATGCTCCACCTCCTCGTACAGAAGTCGTAAATAAACCTATGGCTGGGCATCCCACATGACAGCCGTACTTTATTCCCGGCATCTCTCCTCAGATCTCTCTATCCCGTACTGACATAACACTTCCCCACAGATGTCAATCATCCCAGCACTCGAACGAAAGCATGTGTGCGCTCATAAATAACCCCTCCTTAATGTGTGCTTTTTAACCAATGAACGCCCAGCCTTGAGTTTCTCCTCCTAAAATACCCCCAACAAAGACAACCGTCATAAATAAACAATACTCGCTAGCTATTTTTAACTGGGTTTAATGTTAAAAGTGGACGGAGACAAATAACCTAAAGCAACAGCTTTCTTGCATATGATGAGACTCAGAAATAATGAACTTCTGGATTTGAACATTTGTAACATAGTTTGAAATCTGTAGCACCACCTAGAAAAAGATTCTAGGTTATTTTTTAGATATCAAACTATAAAATAGGTAACAGAAAATAACTTTTGATGACAATAAAATATAAAAAAAATATCTGATCTACTGAGCACAAAGTGGATACATCAATAATACATAAACAGTACAATATTAATGCTGTATTATACTGTATTATGAATGTACAACATTCTAAAGTATTATAAATAAATATTTTGTAAGTATTATAAATAATTTAACTATGTAAAATATGTCATGAATAATACATTAAGAAATAATTATTTTTAAATACATTAATCCTGTAATATTATAGCTTATATATCCTATTTATTCAGTATTCTAAATTGTCCATTTAACATTAAATACATATAATAATGTGATAATAAAGTGTAAATATATTGATATTGCAATATGAGTATTAAATATAAAAACAAATGCATTATAAAAAGATTTAATTACACAGCTAATGCATTCAATTATTATACAAACTCATAAATAATACATTAATAAATAAGTACATTTAAATATGTTCATGCTGTAATATTAAATATTAAAAAAAGTTTAAGTATTATAGAAAGCTATTTTAAAGATACTTAAATATTGTAATATCATATATAAATATATTGCTGTAATATTATTCTTTATTATTTAATATAATATTTTTTCTACATTTTAACTGTATTAATTATGCATTAGATTTACCATTAAACACAAGAACAACACTTTAATAAATAATATTTAAATAAATTAATGCTATAATGCCACTTTTCATTAAATACAGGAATCATCCATTAATAAATTCTGTGTAAAATAATGAATACTAAATATCACTATTTTGAGCATTAAACCTATTTTAAATATTTGCAAATTAAATATATTCATTATTATTATTGGCAATAATTCAATTAAAAACTATAAATAGTTTCAAAATTAAAGAAAGTACTTACAAAATCTGTCTGTGGCGCTTCCAGCAGAGATAAGAGTCTCTCTGGGTTCTTGAGCAGTAGTTTATAATCAGACTCTACAGATTTGTTCCTTTGGTCCCTCTGGCTGGATTTGAACGCGGTTCTGTCCCGGTGCATGGTCACGGTGTGGTAAAACAGCCCGACCGCTATCCCCAGCAGCAGAAGGGGACCAGTGCAGCACCTCCGGCGGAGCGCCCACATCCCACGGAAAAGCATTCCCACTTCTGCGCAAAGGTTCCTGGACAGAGTCAAGACACATAGCATTGGGAATGTGCGCTGGGTCCCCGCATCATCCCTCCGACGAGCTCAGGAATCCGACGCGCTGGGGTAAAGCGCACATATCTGGGAAACGCTTCAGGACATGATCGAGGAAAATCTGGAACTAATTCGACGTGCGTCAGAGCTGCTTGTGAAGTCTGGCTTCACCGGTCTGGGTGTCCAAACAGAGTGAAAAGTTTCTCTGAAGGCTCCTTTCTTCTTCTTAAAGCTCCTGAGCTCCACGGTTGATTGAAAACACTCCCGAGCAGGAGGAACCTCATGACTGAGAGTCATGATACGCCTCCTTCACGCGCCTGCCTCCCTTTATCCATCCGCTGGGAATCTTTGGCTCTCTCACCATACTCACTTAGAGGACTTTTTGACAAGGGACGCGTTTAGCGGTCATTTACAGTCCTGTTTAAGTGTTGGTCAATTTAGACGAGCGAGAGACTGCCATCACGTTTTTAACAACCTTTATCATACTTACAAAACGCGCCTCCAGACCTGGTGTGCTGCTGAAAAAGAGGAAAGAAAAAAAAGGATGTGTGGATCTGCTCTTTTTGATTTGCGCACCTGGTTTGCGTTAAGCCCCTTTAATTCAAACCTTTTCCCAGCTAACACAGCACAATGCATGTTAGTCCTTGGAAAGACCAACAAAGCACAAAATACAGCTTATTTTGTACTATTCCTAAAATAAAAAAGGGTGCAACTATACTATATAATTGGTTAAATGTTACAAGCATATATATATATATTTATTTTTTTGAGAATTTTTCTTACAGAGGAGTCATAGCTTTTTTTTTTTTATATCGATTGCAAAGTAGTATTTATTTTTTTTTTTTAAATAATCCTCTCTTTATATTATTGTTTAAAGAAACCACTTTCAAAATTTTAAAAATACACAAAGTGGCCTCTATCTGTTTAACATGTATTGTGGTCATGATTAATGACAACATATAAAAAAATGATAGGACCATCAAATATTATATATAATATTTACTGTATTATATCATGCATTCTGACACTTAATACCTGTAATGCTATAAAAAATACTCACAAGATATTAAGGTCTGAACTTAAAGCACAAAATTCAAAAGCACATTTTGGTTACAAATGGTTTTCTTGATTTAGGATTAATCTAATTAATAGAACATTTGCTTGACAATTTAGAAATGGTTTCAAGAGGCATTTATACAAAAATGCATTCTGCTTGTTTTACGAATATAGCTCAGTTCTCATATCCTTCCCACGCTCCTGCTAAAATCAGAGGGCACCGCCGGATTGATATTAATGTTGTTCAAGGACCAAAAAGATGTCCTACTTGGCAAAATGCATTCAATCAGACAGCGTGTACCAAAAGTTCTTGATCATTTTATTTTTTTGCCCCCACATCTCTCAAACGTATCACCACATCAGTGCAGTACAGCCTAAAGACACAGACACACAAACATACACACAGGTCACAGTTATTCATTTGTTCTATTGTACACCTTAAGAGCTCCTCGGTAAAATAAGAAACATCCTGTCCTTTAAGCGGAGCACAATACATCTATCCATTACACACAAATAATCTCGCAAAATGGTCACGTTCACTGGCGAGCAATGAGGCGTCACTGTTGCTGTCGTAATCTGTTCATATCCATTCAGATCCATTAAGATCTGTCAGAGTTGAATGTCTTGAGACTTGTAGTCCATAAAACAGTTCAGGACTACAATTCCCAGTCTGCATCATGTCAATCCATACTATGCCGAAATGGATTAGCAGGAACTGCCAGATGCGAAGGGTCATCACGTATGGCAAGCCGAGGAATGTCTTGAATGTTAAAAAACATGGGCCTCCCAATACCATCTTGCCCATTCGCCTCCATAAAGATTAATGGAGATGAAGAGAAAAACATAAAAACAGGAAAAGTTTCGAGGGCAGTGTGCGCTTAGATTCACCTGCTAAAAACGGCCAACCTGGTTGCGAATTACACAAACACACACACACACACAGAGCAGCCACACCATCTTTCAGGCATGTCGCTCTCGCATCTACACACCCTGATCGCATGGTGATGGTACATGTACACTCTCAGTCGAGGGGGACAGTCATTTCAAAGAGGTCAGCCCAGTTGATCTGGCATTTATTTGTGCCGGCTTCCCCTCCTCTTCATGGCCGCTGTACACTGTGGGCAGTACCACTTCCCTTTGGGTGCCTCGGTCAAACCTACACAGCCGTAGTGGAACCACTCGATCGGACACTGTGGCCAAAAGGAGGAAAAGTGTCAGACTCAAATGAACCAATTTTTCCTCACAGCAATCAAAATGCCATTAAATTGACCGAGAATGATTAAAAAAAACATTTTATAGGCTACATAAATATTAGCCTATTTTATAAAAAACATTTCTTACATATATATATTAAATTATATATACAAATAAATATATATACATGTATATGTAATATATATCCATACAAATATATATATATACATATACAAATACATACATCTATATATATGTGTGTGTGTGTGTGTAAAGACACAGTAACCAGAATATGAATATACTTTGGAGATATTTTACTCGCCAAATTTTAATTGCGTCAAACCTGTTTTTGAGAAAAAAATTATTTCATAACATTTCCCCAAATTTTAATTCTTATTATCCTATCAAAGGTAAGATTTTTCTGAATTTGAGTATTTTTAAAATAAAAGATCAAAAGGACTAACAATGCAGATTAATTTTTTACCAAGGGTGCTAGTATTTTACTATTCTAATATATGTAATATTGCAATTTATAGTATATACTAAATATATATATATATATATATATAGTATATACTATAAATTGCAATTTTACATATATTAGAATAGTAAAATATTTAGTTTATATAATAGTTCCATATTTAATTTTGTTAAATGATATTTTTATCTTAGCAAATTATATTTTTTATTTTGTTAAAATTATTCCTTCTGATAGAACACTAACTTATCATAAGATTATTATCTTATTATATTAACAATAACACTTATGACTGCTTTCTATCATCTCTGCAAAAATAGTGGCCACTCAAGGGTCACAAGAGCAGACAGAGCTAGAGTGAGTTGTTTGAAGAGGAAATGTAGCTGTGTGTCTCTGGAGATGAAGGCTTGACTTACATCTTGGTTATCGCAGCCGACCATCTCTCCGTATGACACCTGCACAATGACAGAGAGAGAATGAAACACAGCGTACGAGACAAACACGCACACACATACCTGCAGCCGAGTGTCACGGATGTGCGCACCTGCAAACAAAGACTGCACGTTTTGTCTTTGATGTCTATTCAGAGAAACACACACACACACACACTTCTATTTTTGATACTTTGACAAAAGCAATATTACTTTTTGAGGCCATAAAACAAATGCATTCATGGGGAGACAATTCTTTTGCACTCATACATAAACTAAAACACACACACACTCACAGAATCCTTCTGCAAACTGTTTTTGGAGTCTCATACTCTTCACCCCCCTAAACAGGTCTTTGATTTTCCTGTATGGTCTTGCTTTATTGGGGATGGTTAAAAATAGCTCAAGAAATCGTTTTTTTTTCCCTTTTCAAAACATCTGATCACATTTGTTCAAAATAGAAATCTTTTCTAACAATATAAATCTTTACTATGACATTTTATTCATTAAACAAAAAAAAGAAAAAAAATAATAATGTACCCCAAACTTTTGAATAGCATTTTTTTTAACTTATCATAGAATCCTAATAATAATAATAATGAATAGAAATCACAGGTTTCTGAAGTTTTGATTACGTAGATGGCAGACGAGACAGTTTGTCCTTTTTTTATTTTACGCTGTTCACCATTAAGGGATAAGGGAACAGGAAATTCCTTGAGGAAGAGAGACTTATTGTCCCAACTAACTAATAGGGCTGGTCCGAATACCATTTTTGGAGCTTCGAGTATTCGGTAGTGATCAAAATCGAATATTCGAAGCTTCGGTGGGAGGAGGCTGAATATACTCTTATCTCTAATAAATCTCTCTGTGCATGACTGTTTGTTGCATTTTTATGTCGAGAACCGTTTATCCAACTGCTGCGGACGCAAGGGAGTGCAAAGTCACGACACTTTCAGAATGAACAAAACTTTAATAAATGAAAGAACAGCACGAGCCGAAAGCCAGGCGCTACATGCGTTATATTATTTAAGAAGGAACACTGCACTATAATACAAAACAATAACAGGTCTGTTAGAGCAATACTTTAAATAAGGTAGCCCAACATTTATCAAACAAACAAATAACTCCCAAATTATCAGCACAGGAGGTAAATTACTAGTCCGTAAAGGGTAGTCTATTTAAATAAAAGAATGATGCGGGCCGGGCCTCTGGCCTGTTTTAGGCTTCTCTTTATTTTTATATTTTAGACATCCATCAATTAGTGATTAAAATATTGCCATGTGGCGCCAGTGAATACAACACAAAGACCGCGCTCCGCAGCTAAAAGTGACTGCGCTGCGTTTATTGTAGAGAGCGAGAGCTCAGCTGAAGAGTGCTGCGTTCACATGCACGCAATAATCCCGCCGCGATGCCCCAGAAATTTATCATGAATGTGTCGGGGCAAAACAATAGGAAGACATTTGAATTATTACTCCGTGTCACAAAGACGAATTTCCTGATTTTCCATCTCCTCATAGACACGCCTAAAGAGAAGTCATTTATACCAATTATTTAATTTAATTAATTAGTTTTTCTTTTTGAGTTTTTTTATTTCGTTAAGTGGTAATTTAAAGCTTTCTATAGATATATTTATCATGTTTTTTTCGCTGCGTTTCGGCTCATTTTGTGAAGCGCTCCTGTTCAAAACGAGAAGGCAGAATGCGCTTGTATTCTTTATTTTATAAAATCAGGTTTACGGTCAGTGCACACAAATAAAAGCAGATGTTAAAAATTTTTTATGTCTCGAATATTCAAATCTCAAAATGAAAAATTGAATGCCATCCCTCCAAACAAATATTACAATATTCGAATATTCTGGTCCAGCTCTACAAAGGAACCTCTTGAGCTTAACAGCTGCAGAGTGTAATCTGCAGAGTGGTCCCCATTCATTAGAATTAGAGGATCAATACAATAGTAAATCAATCAATATCAGAGTCACAGCAAGAGCACTACAAATACTAGTGTCACTGGAATGCTGTATAACAGAGAAGTGATGTGAACACACCTGGTTGCAGATGCAGTATCTGGGTTCGTTGGGGTCATAGGTCCAGTCCACCTGACTGCTGGTGTCAGTTTCTGTGACGGTGGTCTGTACCAGCTCATGAGCCAATGCTGATGATGACGAGCAGGATGACAGGGAAGAGGAAGAGGAGGATGAAGAGGACTGGTGGTTGGAAGACTTAGTGTTGCCTCTGAAAAGCCAAGCAAGAAATGGTTTCAAATTAAGCATATCAATTTGACATGTACAGAGGAGGCACAATGCACAAAAACACCCCAAACTTGTATCAGAGTGGCTCGTTCAGCAGCTAAATCAATGGATATGGAAACAGTCCTACTTGGTCTTGCGTCCTGTGCGAGAGTCCGAGCTGTTGTTGGACGTGAGGGGCTGTGTGAGTGTGTTAGCCAGTGCAGAAGACGAATAACTGCTGGTGTCCCGGCTCAGAGCAAACTCTCGCCCCAAGAAATCATTGTTCTTGACAGCTTCATAACTGGCCTTGAGACTGGAAGTTCTCCTGCCCTCTTTCATCTAAAAAACACATACACACAAATATATATATATATACACGTTCCTACATGCAGGCCTATATTAGTGCTATCAAATGATTAATCACACCCAAAATAAAGGTTTTTGTTTGCATAATATGTTTATCATGTATATATATAAATGCACACGTATACAATATATATTTCTTAAATATTTACTATAATTTACACGTCTATATTTATATTAGAAATATATGAAAACATGTTTAGGTATTTATATATATACATATAATAAATATGCACTGTATACATACTACAAAAAAACCTTTGACAGAAACTATATATTGTTTTTTAAGGGAAATGTTAATTAAATTAATAACAACAACACAAAAATATTTATATAATATATAATATTTATAATAACTTACAAATTTTCATCTCATACATTTTAAAATATTTTATTTTGGAGCTTTATAATTATTCATGTATATTAAATGCCAAAATATTTGGTGTCAATATCTTAACACAGTTGCTTTTATTTTTAGGCTTTCTTTGATATAAAGGAGAGCTTATAATGAAAACTACAGGATGTGTTGATATGATTTTCCTCGAGAAACAATATCAAAGTGTGTAGTGAATGCTGAAATTAACATGGGCAGAGTGCCAGGAAAACAATCTGACACAAAAATAACAGACAGGAGGAAAAAAGAACCCTCTAGAGGCCAAAAATAGTTGAAACAGGAAGTGAAGGGAAGGGGTACAAACCGATCTAGAATTAGAGGGTTGATGACAATTGTACCTGTGCTGTGGCTTGCACTGCCTGAGCTGCTGCCATGGAAATGGCCCCGGCCCCTGCAGCGGGCCCGGCAGGAAGTGGGCTCAGGTTGTAAGAGGAAAGCGTCTGGGAGGAGTTGACGTTATACACACTGTTAGAAGAGGACGTGCTGTTCACTCTGCAACCTGCAACACACAAAATACCATTACATATATGACCAGAAACATGATTCATAACTAATCTCAGATGCACGGCTGGATTATGACAAATTTCCCTTGACACTGTGATGAGGATAAGGGCTGCAGTTATACTGAATATCTGCTATATTTGCAGCGATAATGCTGGAAATGACTGTGAATGATTCATAGGGCCGGTTTCCCAAATAGGGATTAGATTAAGACAGGACTAGACCTTTGCTAATTTAGGACATTTAAGAATTTTTAGAAACATTTCTTACAAAAATGCATTATCTGTGAGCATTTGAAGACCAAACAATGGCAATGATGTATTTTAAGATATCTCAGTGCAAGCTTTTTCCAGTTCAGACAGCTCTTAACATTTATCTTAATCTAGGACTAGTCTTAAACCCTGTTCGGGAAACTGCCCCATAGTGTTTAATGAAGACTGTGTTGTTAGATTAGTTTAAAAATCCTCTCACAAAATGCATGTATGAGAGTGATTAAAAGTGTTTACATGAACTGTAGTTAATTTTGTTATTTATTGCCATGCATAGTTTTATTAGTAAACAAATAGAAAGATATTCAAAGAATATTCCTTTTTTTCTCTACATAAAAAAACAGGAAAAATAAATAACTAATTCATCATACACTATCATTAAAAAGTGTGTGTCCAATGAGAATTTTAGTAAAATAATAAATCGATTTCAATCTCATTAAATGCTGTTCTTCTGAACCTTCCATTCATCAAACAATCCAACTTATCAGTTTCTACAAAAATGCGAACAACCATAAGAAATGTTTCTTCTTGAAAGATCATGTGACACTTAAGATGTTCAGCTTTGTCATCACAATATTACTGTTTTTACTGAAGTTTTGATCAAACAAATGCACAAAGAGTTCAATATAAAATCTTGCGACTGACATGTTTTCATATGGTGACTCATAAGAGAGAGAAAGTATGTTTTACCTGGTGTGTTTTCTTTAGAAGCGTCTGACGTAAGGGTAGACAGAAGGGCCTCCGACTTGAACTTCTTCTCTGGTACGTGCTCAGTAGTGTGGTGGGCTGGCGCGCTGTACTTCCTCTCTGTCAAAAGACACACAAAGCAGGTAAGAAGACTGAAACAGGAAAACAAGGAGCAGTCATCCTCTTGGAACAGACTTACTCTCCACAGTGGTGTGTGAATGTACGTGGTGGTTATTGACAGGTTGAGAGGGGCTGTCCATCTCCAGTGACCCTGGAAAAAGAAAAACTGACTTTCAGGAGAACGGTTTGACGATCGGTTGACTAAACGCATTCATTTTTCCTATAAAGTACTTTTCCAAAGACTAAGCTAGTAGTAGTTTATTTGCTACACATTAAAGCATCACACCTTCTAAAAACATGACATGAAATGAGCCTTTCAACAAACTATGAAGACATGTGCCACTCACGTCTCTCTAGGATTTCTGTGATGCCAGCGTTATCTGCCTCCAACTCCATTTTGAACTTTGCCAACTCCTGATCCAACTTCCGCAAGTGTCTATCCACCTAGGTGAAGAGACCCCAACATCAGCTCAATAAGAAGCAGATATATGTACCATTATGCACATTTTGACTGGAATACAATACATTCCTAATCACTTGAATTAAAGCACATGAAAAGTAATCAGCGTTGATAACTTAAACAGCTGGAGTAGCTGCAGCATCCCTTTAAAGCCATTGCTTATACTCCATCTGTGATGTGCTGCCACCTAGTGGAAACCAAGCTACTCACCAGATCATAGATTTGATTGGCTAATTGGACCTTTTCATCTGCATCTTCCAAGGCTTTATAGTAGTCCTGATAAACAGAAAGAGCTATTTTAAAAAAAACAAAAAAGAAACTGTGTATATACCCGCTCGGTTGCAAATTTCATCAATGATTTAAGGAATATTTCACCGAAAACATACACTCAACCTCAGGCTATCTAAGACGTAGATGAGTGTTTCTTCGTCTGAACAACTTGCCGTCAGGATGAGTGTCTAAACAGCTGATAAAAACATCACAATAATCCAAAAGGAATTTTCATGACCCCATTCCATTAATGTCTTTTGCAATGAAAAGCTGTGTATTTGTATTAAAAAAAAACAAAAAAAAATCCATCCATAACTCTTTTGGATTGTTTACGCTAACAATTAGATTCAGAAAAATATAGCCTTTAAACTCTAGGAAGAAATATACAGATAAGGAAAGATTTATTACAAATATGCTGCTTTTCAGTCTACACAATGTTAAAAGAGGGAACAGAGTCATGTGGATTATGATGATGTCATATCAGTTGTTTGGACAGCACCCATTCATTGCAGAGGATCCGTTGGTAAGCAACTGATTTAATGCTAAATTTCTACAAATCTGTTACATTGAAAAAAAAAAAACTGAGGGCAAGCACATTTTCCGAAATTGTTAATTTTTGGGTGAACTATTTCTTTAAAAAAATCCCATTTGAATTCTAGTATCAATATCGTCCCTTATGCAATTGTTTTTATGAAGTCTAAAACATTTCACAACCGAGATGCTCAGCATCTGTTCTTTACCTTTTTAATAATCTCCATCTGTTCTTCCCTCCATTCAGGCTTGTTCTTCTTGGCATTAGTAAAGAACTCATTAACCCGCTGCTCTAGCTGATCCATCGCATCTGAACAAAAGAACAGAGCAGAAGTGAGTAAAGCACCAACACTCGACTGGAAATCACACTGTCCGGCCACTGTGGAGCCTATGGGCACCGAACTGAACCTTTCAACAGAAGAGGTGGTGTAGCCTAGTTAGTAAAGGTCTGGGTAGATCATTAAAAGGTTGTAGGTTCAACCCCCACAAAGGGTGATCCATGAACCATAACAATTAAAAAAGACCAGGGGCTTGTTTCATAAAACAAGTTTACCAAATAAGTCAGGCTTATTTCAGTTAGTCTGACTTATTTTGAATCAGATTAACTGACAGTAAGTCGGAATAACTTAAACCTGGCTTATTTGGTAATCTTGTTTTATGATACAGGCCCCGGGTCGCGCTCACCTCAAAATAAGAATAAAATGTAAATTAGGTTTGCTAAACATAAAAAATATATCATGCATATTTATTCATGTGTGAATTATTAACTGTACGTTCTTGTACGTGAGATTAGTGGAGAAAGCTGTCAAGAACGACTGTCCTTGTAATAATTGTGTGTTCAAACAAAAATGAGTTACTAAGTAAATCAAATACTCATGGTTCACACTCCATGCGAAACCTATAATAGTCAGCAGATGAATGCAATAACAGTGTGATGAAGAGCCTATTCATATCAGTGGGGAGGTACTGACAGTGTCAGTGGAGGGGGAAAAAATACTCATTATTATAATAATTGCTATGCGTGGGAATCCCAAGCTTTTCCTTAGCTGAGCTTAACTTTCACATGATGTTGCATGCTGATGTGCATAACACAAATCCATGCAAATCCACTAAACAAACCCCCACTAATATGAAGGGCTTTCAGATTTAGTCAAGGTCAAATGTGATGTTTTACGGCAGAATAGTGAGTTTGAAGTGGATTCATACTCTGCACTTGCAGGTCCATCTCTCTCATTTCCGTAAACCTGTCGCGGAGATCCATGGGTAGCTGCTCGATCACTGCCGGGGAGAAGAACAGAGGCACGTTACAGGCTAAGGGCTGCGACACATTCACACGTACAAAACGGCCCTCTCGCACTCCTAACCCCTCTAATACCGACACGAACCATCAAAACAGCTCATATACTCACTCTCGAGGTAATCCTCAAGGTACAACATTCTGGCGGAGAGAGTGTTTCAGGCGTTTTGAGAAAGGGTGTTTTTCGTCAATATGGCGTCGCAGGCAGCGGAGAACTGAAGGGGAGGACAAAAACACAAGTTGATAGGGGTGGGGCTTACGTGAAGGGCGTGTGATGTGATTGGACGATGATGGAGCTGCGCGGAAGTCGATGGTTGCACGGGATTTGTAGTTCTTTACTGGCGCAACTACATAAATACGTCCATGGATTAAAGTGCATTATGTTGTTAATATGCACATTACACAAATGTGTTTTTTCTCTAGCAGTGGGTGTTTATGTTGGTTTTAGCACACAAAGCAATGTTGTGTGTGGTTTTTGATGTAAAATATTAACTGGCCAAATATTATCTACTTCCTATCTATCATCCTGTCAAAAACGACTGTCCTTGTAATAATTATATTGTAAATATTGCTAAATTAGATGTTCAAATTACCAATATATACACTAATATAACATGTATGCATTTATTTTAATATGAATGCGTTTATTTATTTAGATATTTTTGTGCTGGTGTGTATGATGATGATGTAATCAAAAAGTCTAAAACTTTTATAACAATATTAAATTATTTCTATATTATATTTTTCTTCAAGATCTTCCTCAGAAAATGGCAATAGTTTTGAAACTAAATTCCAAATTCTTTATTCGCCCCTTTTCTTCATTTACTAAATAATATTATTGTATAACTTAAGCATGAAAAATATAACATTTTATTGTCAATGTTTATTGTCTATTGTGTTTAGTTTCTCATTTGACTGGTTTCACACAACTTTGGCCTTTGGAGGGCAGCACTGACTGCGATACGAGATAACTCTATAACTACACAGTTACAATTTGGTGCTGTCTGTGTTTAAGAGGCTTTTGTAACACATACCACTAGAAATTTTCCCGTGGAAAACAATGTAACTACCCAGCTGTCTCTTGAGAGGAAAAAAAACTCAGCTTGACCCCACGCTCATTGTAGACAGTTATGACTCGGAGCAGTTGTGGTGGAAGAGGCTTTTATAAAACATCCCATTAAAACCTTTTATTTCCAAGACAAAGTTACCAGAAGTGTTCGGCAAACTGACATTGCACCTCAGCTCTCAATTTAGATCAAATAAAAATATGCTCGAGCTCATAAACAGGAAATGTGGCTCCTCTGATGACTGCATTTGTGGCAGTTTGAAAGCTATTTCTAGTGGTCTTTTTATATTTCTTCTCATCTGAGCTTCCTGGTGCTATTTTTGCACACTAAAATATCAAATAATATCAGTCAGTCAGCAGGATGCTCCAAATAAAACAATGCAGACTGTGTTGGTTTTGTATCCTTGTGAACGGAAGTAATGTCTTGCTTTGATTTTTTAAAGTCATTTTCAAGTCTTTAAATGTTTAACAATTAATATATGTAATAGCCTAGCTATTCATATTTAAACCCTGAGTGTTAGAATAAGCCACTTTGTGAGAGAACTAATGATATGCTGTAATATGCAAGTCTAATCAGTGTAAAGGTTAAGTCTTTTCCTTGACCAATGTTTTGGATTCATTATAACAACTTATTACTTCAGTTATTACTGCTTTGGTAAATTAATATTTATATGGACATTCATAAAGTAATACCAGATAGCTGCAGCATAGTGACATCAACACTTTCCTAGACAATAGCAGATTGTGGCAGTCTTTCTCAAGACAATAATACGCCCATAAGACCTTTTTCACCCCGGCATTTGATATTACGGAGGCGGGGATCTGGATACATGCCAAGCGCTCCTGATGCATGCGTTTCTAATGAGCAGAAACAGATTAAGTGGGTAGAATGACATATTAGAATTAATATAAGGAACCCAAAAATAACCAAAAAACTATTTTACTATATAGCTTTAAAAAAAAAAAATATATATATATATATATATATGCTAGCATGTAATATTAATGCTGCAACACATATATGAATTATATGAGCTAGAAAAGGAATACTAGTGTTTAACAAATTAAGTTAATTAAACTAAACATACATGTTAAATATTTAACAGTAAAACTAGTAGCAACAATAAAAATATTAACTATTATGAAGTAAATAGTCGATATTGGAACCATAGATTCATATAAGGAAAGGAAAGGAAAGGAAAGGAAAGGAAAAGACGTGGGATGAAATTTTCATTTCTTTTCTTTTCTTTCTTTCTCTCTTTCAATTCATTTGCATAAATTATTTTCCATAGTGCATAGTTTACGCCTATGCATGTAGTTGGTCTATGAATAAATATTAAAACGGCTTGCCGTAATCGGGATGGATATGATGACCCGGAGCTTGCCTTTAGGACCCGGAGGCACCGCTGCTCCGGATGACACTCGCGCGTTTGGAGCGAAAGTCTCTTACAAGCACAAGTTAAACACAACACTTGTGGAAAGGCGAGGGTCACACAGCTGGCCCTGCCTGGAGTATATAACGCCCGGAATGACAGTGTGGCAGTGAATGGATCGCAGCGAAAACGCCCGACTGTTGCGCGCAGCTCCGCTAGGAATAGAAGTATGATAAGTTAGTGAGTTTGAGGAGTTTCCTGCAACTTCAATGCTGGACAAAATATAAAGGGATCGTCTGTGTAGTGCCTTCCTAACTTTGAGCGTTTTTGGATACTCAGGGAGTTTTTTATTTTTATTTTTTGGTGTGAAAAGTGTCAAAGGGAATTTTATAGCCGCTGGAGAGGAGAAAGTTGGAAAGTCATATGTTGCTTTCTAAACACCCCACTGATATTTCTAACACCATTTCAAGACATTCTGGATGCGCGCTGAACGCGCACAAGGACTTATGACATGGTATGATTTCAATCATCTCTAAAACATCTTAAATCAGCCTGATGGTCTTGACTAGTTTAGGATGCCCTGGTCTCCAGATGGTCTTTAGATGTTCTGAGGTGGTCTAAGATGGTCTACCATCCTGTCTAGCTAGTTTTAAATAGTTTAAGCTGGGTGTGGAAAAAACCCCTTTAAAATGAACTAACAGTGTAATCTGGCCAAACTGGGAGACCAAGACCCCTTAGACTAATTTCTGCAGCAGCGACATGACATCTCAAGCAAGCTGTATGATTGTTAAACTTCTAAAACTGCTTCTAAAACGAACTTTTCTCCTCAGCGGTTATGGTGCCGTGGTGGCCCTGTAGTTAAAATGAGGCCTTTTGGCGAGCAGTTGGTGCGCTCAGAATGGCCCGGGAGGATTCGGTGAAGTGTCTGCGCTGTCTGCTCTACGCGCTCAACTTTCTCTTCTGGGTAAGACGAGTCCAAGTCGGAGCAGGTGGCCGGAGCAGCGCTCACGTTACATGGCACGGTGCTGCTGCGCGCTCGGCGCTCTCCAAGACGCGCAACAACCGCTCACTCTCCGCCACACGCGCAATCTGCCTTCCCTCCCTCCCCATCCTATGTTATCTTCATGTAGAGCCTCCACAGGACAGCCTGTATCCCAGCTATGTTGGAATGGCGCACAGCTCGCATTCTGCCCGGCGCTATTTTTAGGGAATTAAATGTGATAAGCACCAGGGTGTGTTTTTAGACCAAGAATGCCTGCGTAGGGCAAACTAAACCCATGCCACTAATATTGCAGCATGTCAAACATAGCAGAGTACCCAAATAGGTTCCCAAGCCAACCGAATACACAAATACAGATTCTTGTACTGCTTGCTTGGTTTTTAACACACTCAGGGGGGAAAATGCTGTACAAAGCTGGGACAATGTCCTAATATACAAAGCTAAAAAATGCATCTTTGTAACTTATTTACTCCTACATATTAGTCCAGTTGTGTACCTTTTGTTTCTCTCTAAAGTCTCCAAAGACTAAGCCACAACTAAGATGCACAAATTTTATAGCATTACAATATCAAACTAAATGGCACCTGTAAGCAAAGTATCTAATGCACTAATGTCACTTTTCAAATATTTCCATGTATATATTAATATAATTTATATATTATACAAATATTTTAAATGTATATATGACATATTTTTCTTAAATATACACATGTGCATGTGTTCTCTCTCTCTCTCTCTCTCTCTCTCTCTATATATATATAATGTAAACAAAAACTTTTCAATTAATTTGACAGCATTAATTTATATAAGTATTAAATAAATAAATAAAAAAAGTACAGTATAAAAATATAATAATTAATGAATTAACATGACCTAATAGGACCTTGTGAAGTGTTAAAAATAAATATGTAATAGATTAAATCTTGAATCATATATAAAACCAAAACAAAATGTTTTCTTGATTGTATTATCTTGGTCAAAAATAATGACATCCATGTTTAATTGTGGCTCAAGTACCTTCAAGTTTTCTTCTCTTTTCCCCCCAAGCTTATGGCCCTGTGTGTGCTGGGAGTGTCCGCCTGCCTCAGGGATCACCTGAACAATGTGCTCACCTTAACCGCTGACACCAGGTGAGTGGTAGCGGACGGACAGGTGTGAGCCGTAAAATCCTTTCATTCGGGGCAGTGGTCCATATCAAGGTCTAATTTACTCTTTCCCCACTTTTCAACCAGTCTGGATCAAATTGCCTAAAGCTTATGAGGTAATTACAAGCATGAATGAGGTGTGCAGTTCTGGGGAAGAAATCAGATAAATACATTAAGTCGCCAGTTGAGACAGGGCCTGGGTTGAGAACCATTCATTTGTTTATGGTTTGTAATTGTGTAGTTTTTCTTAATCTCCCAAATCCTTTCAAGCATTAAAGGAAAACTCAGCAAAACTGGAAGAAAAATCCCAAAAGTATCAGTATTATCCTGCAGGAGAGTGATATCTAATTAGTTTTGACAAAAAGCAATTCATCACCAAGGTGTGTATTATAATGTGAGTCGTTACTGAGCCCTCTGTGGCTCACATCATGATATGAATGGGAATCAACAGAGAGAAAATTGTGTTAAAACCTAATTGTACACAGTGAACTGAGTTGCACTGCAGTAGCATGCTGAATCAGCCCTTCCTCCATGACTGGAAAAATCTCATCTCTGCAGAATGAAATGTAATAGGATATCAACAAGAGTAGAACAATTCAGATTTAAACACATATGTGTGATCCTTAATTAGACATTCAGAAATATTTAAGCAATTATACATGTTTTAATAATACTTTTAGCATATCAAAAAATATAAAAGTATATAAAATATAATGTAATAGTTCGATAATTCGATTAATAATTAATAATTAGATTTTTATTTTATGTAATACAAAACATAACTTTAATATAACATTTTATTCATATATTATATATACATATATTTATTATTTATATTTTATTATGTATTATGCATGCATTTTTATTTTTTTTTATTAATATATATGTACAATTAAAAAAAAATATCTTAAATATGAAAAATACATGCCAAAAAAATAAATGTTTGGAAAACAATGAATCCATAAATGTATTAAATAAATACTTTGCTAATTTATTCAATAAAAATGATAAACAAATTATCATTACATTATTATTTCATTTATGTGAAATAGGAATGATTTAATTCATGATATCAATATATTTTAATAATAAAATGAAAACTAGGTGCTAGGGTGATAAAACGGCACATTTTCAGAGGTTTTTAAAATGCAGCTTTTAATTTGATAACTTAAATTCTTCTGCTAAAACAAAGTAAATCTACAGTTGTTTTATGGTATTATTACGTTATCAGAAAAATCTGTCAAAATTATGTTTACATGCACATCGTTTCCATCTTGTGGCTATACTACTGAAATTGTGAGTATTTGAATGATTACAGATTGACCTCAGTTCCAGATTTTTGTGTTTTTGATCGAGACAAGTGGTAATTATGTTGTTGCAATCGTGCTACACAACATTATGCCACAAATGCTTCAGCATAATGTGTACCGAACCTAGATTATTCCCTAAAATGTAGCATTGCATCTTAAAAACAGTGTTGCATCTTGAGCAAAAGAAAGCCAAACAGAAGTAGAGACGGCAAGAAACAGGAAGAGAGAAAGCTTGCATTCCTACAGAGTATAATCACAGTTTATTTGCAACTGGTGTATTACTCAAATATGCTGAGAGGAGGAAGAGACAAGTGAGCAGGATGGACGGATAAATAAACAAAAGGCCTGCCAAGAAATGACTCTTCATCTTTCTCTCTGCCTCTTTCCCTCAGACTGGAGGAGGCAGCCATTCTCACATACTCCCCCGTCGTCCATCCTGTCGTCATCGCCGTGTGCTGTTTTCTAATCATCGTGGCTATGGTGGGCTACTGCGGCACGCTCAAGTGCAATCTGCTCCTACTGTCTTGGGTAAGTAGAGCTGGGAAGAGAAAAAAAATCGAAGACAAAAACAAAAGACGAGGACAGCAGGAACATTGTGTGGTTTGGAATGTGTGTGGTTTTGTGTACCGAGAATATTTTAAGTTTAGCTGGCAGTGACGTCGTTGACCCCAACCACTCTCCAACTAGATTCCAACAAGTCATGCTTTCTTTATCCTCCACGCATCTCCTCTGAGACCGCTGTGTCTTCACTTCACACACTAGAGGGAAGCAGAGAGAGATCACATCCCTAAAGTCTTAAAGGCACAATATGTATGATTTTTTTTACAATTGCAGTGTTATGTATTTCATGCAGTTGTGTGCTTACGTTATCTCAAAAGTTCTGGAGGATTTGTAAATTCAAAGAAATTCCAGATTTAAATAATGAACCATCCCTGTTCATTGTCGCCTATCAATGACGCAATATCCACGCTATCCTCAGTTGAATACTACACGCATTTCCATATCATGGATCACGATCCCAAAAAGCGTAGATGTATACAAACCGAGGCAAGAAGATATTGGAACAGTTAACGAAATAAAGCGAGAACAAATTTCATGTATGTTTTAATAGATGGCTGAGCAAGTATATATTACTCATTGTGCAAATAATAGACATGTGCAGGTGGTTAGATGATAAAACAGATATAAATGAGCTTTTCATCCATGAACATGATTTGTGAAAACGACATCTCCCAATGTTCCACGCTCCATCACTGCGTCATCGAACTTCGCCTCTGTTGTTGTTTTGAAAATGCAACCTCTAGTGGCATTAACTTACATATTGTGCCTTTAAAGCCATTTACTTCTGTTATGTGATTTATTTGATGAGATAAAATTGTGAGACGAGACTTTCATTGTGAAAAGTGGCCTTTATGTATGAAAATGGAATCAGTATGCTGCCTTGATGATAAGTTTTTTTTTTTCTCTATTTAGACTATCTAAAAGGTCATAAAAATGTCAGAGTAATATATTTTTTAAAGTCATTTATTTATATTTTGTATTATTTAATGTATTAATACTTAATTATATAAATATTGTAATTAATATATGGATTTGCCTTAAATATTATTTACACTATATATATATATATATATATATACACACACACAATGTATATACTGTAAAAACAAACAAAAGAGAATTAATGCATTCAAATTTTCCATTAAAATTCTAAATCTAAATGATTTTTATTATTATTATTTATTTTCTTTTATTTATTTTTACATTTTATTGATAAAACAAACTTTTTAGTTAATTTGTTTTTAGACAAATGTTTTCGCTTTTTTGGAATAACACGTAATGATTAATTATGCACAGTGCAACATGTCATATGGGTCAGTATTTTGACTTTAAAGACACCATTAGATTAACATGTACCAGATTTGCTATGATCTTTAATTTTGATGTTAAATGCAGTGTGAAAGCAGTATTGTGTAGATTTGACTTTACTGCAGACATTTGTGTTTTAAAAACTAGTGTCACTCATCTCAGAACTACACTGGTATACTACAAGGCTATATCTACATAATATTAGATGTCATGGTGCACCCTGCAACTAGATAAGGTTATCAAGTTGAATGTGTGTTAGATGATAATAACCTCCTCAGACACTTGTAGCAACTTGCTGTGTAGGTGATGGAGGCCATAAAGCCCCTGCGTCTCTGAGACAGAGTTAGACAGTAATGTGTAAGCACTGCACATCACTCAGCATGATGGAGCGTCTAGGAGAGCCAAATAGAGGGCACATAGTTATAGCCATTGTGAGAGATTTTTGTATGTTTAGACGGATATGTTGGTGACATTATGACTTGTGAAATTGCAAGATCTTGACAGGCTGTTAGCACAGATGATATAAATGATTTAGGGAGGAAGGAAATTCACCCTCTATCTGACCCTTAAAATTAAACAAGCTGTTTGCTACTTTAAAATGACAGTCCACTCCAAAAAAAATAAAAATTTGTTATTATTAACTCACTCATGTCATGTTACAAACCCAATTGATGTGGAGCAGAAAAGGAAGATATTTAACAAAGCGTACAGGCTGCTCTTTTCCCTGTAATGAAAGTCACATTTAAAATGTTAATTATTAAAACAGTGTTACAATGTTTTATTAAT
>JAUMHI010000037.1:5066526-5108191 GCA_032359435.1 Enteromius unitaeniatus | reverse complement strand
GAACAATGACACTGACATGTTTTAAGATATGTCAGAGCAAGATATTTTCATCTGAAACAGCTCAAACATGCAATTTATCTTGGACTAGCTTAAGTCTTGTCTGTGAAACTGGGGGTAAAAGTATTGCTAATATATTTTAAATACAGTTTTCCGGTTTACTTAATCCATTTAAGTTTGGTTGACTTAATTGATTCTGTGATCTGAGGAACTTTGAAAATAGCTAGTTAAAACAACACAGCTCTCCATTTTCATTTAAAAACATTTATTTTTCAAAATGCAGGCAAAAAAATGTAAATCAACATGGTAATTTGTAATACATGTTCATTAAATAAATAAAGAACAAAATAATCCCAAATGAAATGTTGTCTTACATGCGGGAACAATAGAAGCAACAAAAGAACATCTGAGAAGAAGAATATTATCTGAGCACATTAAAACAATAAACAGAACACACACTCAAATTACTTTGACTTACATTTGCTCATATTGTCTAACTCCTTTGACATCCATTTCAATGTCAACTTGTGTCAACAAGTAAACAGATAAATCAAGATAAAACATGAACATAAACACGTGAGACCTTTCCTCTCCGTGCTGTGACCAAGCTGGACAGGAATGCCGAGAAGAACTGCAATGAGTTGAAGAGTAAGCTCAGTTTCCTAAAAAGAGGGAAGAGTATATAAAATGAGATTTCCTGTTATCTAGCATAATTTTCACCCATGCACTTTATGTTATATTAAAGAAACTAACCTTATATATACGTATTGCTTTGTAATCATCTTTCGTATCTCCTCAGCTGCATATTTATCCAGATACAGCTCTGTAATATGATGATGCAGATAAAACAACTCAGTTAATTCATGAACAACAGCAGACAAAACCGTGACCATAAATATATACTTAAAAGACTATCCGCCAGGTTTCACAGACAAGGGTTAAGCCTAGTCCTAGACTAAAGTGTAAGTCTGACCTGCTTTAACTGAAAGAAACCTGAACTGACTGGTCTTAAAAATATATCAGTGCCTTTGTTTTGTCTCAAGATGCACATCAGTAATGTTTTTGTCAAAGGCATGCTAAAAAAAAAACATTCTTAATTGAGCAACGGCCTAATCTTGGCTCAGTCTAAAATCTGTCTGTGAAATCAGGCCTTTAAGTACTTACTCTTGTGATATAATAAGATCTCCAAACTGTTCTGCAAAAAATCGCATTCCTAAAAAAAGGATAGCTATTATTAACTGGATTGAAGGAAAACAAAAGCATAGATAAGTAAATGAAACATTAAAATTTTATATATTTATAGAAATTTACGTTAACTTTAGACATAACCGACTGTGTTTATGTAAATACTAAGCAGTATTCATATTTTTATTCGAATATCTGTGTGTTTATTTGAACATTCATATGCCACGATTGTCTATTGCTGTATTGCACTATTAGCATATCAATAAAGCACGTGCCGCTCTTTAATCACCATTTATCCATGCTTCATTACTCTAATTCAAACACTGAAGGCTACACGGATATATTTTCCAGGCAGCATAACAAAATGTATACTGACACTTTATATTCAACAAAACACGTGCATTCATCCATTAACTTACAGTATATGTAAAAATACTCACCAGTTGTATTGTTAATTAGCCGAGGTCTTCCACAAAACACAATGGCGGTTGATCAGAAAGTTCGCAATCCAAACTCTGATGATGTCAGCGGTCACATGGCTTGCACAGCACTTAAACAAATTATGTAACGTTTACTAGGGCTATTTGAGTAACAACTACTTTTAGCATAAATAGTAAGATTTCATAGATCTACATTAGTAAGGTAAGCTAACAATAGCACTTTAATTAAAGTCAACAAACATAATTAAGTCAGCGCGTTAGATTTTACAGTGCAGGGTTTAGTGCCAACCTTGATCAAACTCTCCTTACTGTGACTTTCTAGTAATTCTGAAGACCTTCATTAACTTTTTTTAGATGAATTTGATCAAAGTTGGACCTAAACTCTGCTGGAAAGTGGACTGTCAGGGGAAAGCTTCTTGAACAGAGACTCTATAACAGGGGGAAGGTCAGGACAACTACAAGGACTCTGATCAGAGACGATCAAAACAAAAGCAAGTTCAACTGGGGGAAACACTACCCCTTAACCCAGAACATGTCTGCAGTTATAAGTTTGCCCACATAAAAAAATTCTATCATTAATTACTCACGTCGTTCAAACCAGTAAGACCTTTGTTCACAATGTAAGATGAAATCTGAGAGCTTTCTGACCACAGACAGCAAAGGAACCATGTTCAAAGCCCAGAAAGGTAGCAAGGACATTGTTAAAATAGTTTCACATCAGTTGTTCAACCTTAATTTTACAAAGCTACAAGAATAATTTTTGAGTGAGAATTGTTGAAAAAAGTCTACTATATTTTTAATAAAATTATGGTTGAACCACTAATGTCACATGGACTATTTTACCAATGTCCTGAGCCTTGAATTTGGTAGTTTTCTTGCTGTCTATGGAGGATCAGAAAGTTCTTAGATTTCATCAAAAAACTGAACTTGAAAAACTGAAACAAACTTGTGTTCTGAAGATAAAAGAAGGTCTTACAGAGTTGGAACGACATGAGTCTATTGGAACTAATGACAGAATATTCATTTTTGGGTGAACTAAAACTTTAATTTGCTAGTTCAGGTGTATTGTATTGGAGCTAAATATTGCAGCATAGTGGCCCTTCAGAAGCAGTATGGGACACCCCTGGACTAAGGCGTTGTTTATCGAGAGCCCGCATATATTTAGCAGGCACTTGATCGTCATGCCCCGTGGTCTCTGCCTCACATTAAACCCCGCCTCCCATTTAGATGTTGGGCAATCAATGACATGCAGCTCAGACAGTTTCATTCCTCCATGTGATGTGTTCTGATGATGTCATGAAGATAGAGAGAAAGACAGCGAGCACAGGCCAGTCCGGACAGCCGTGAGAAAATCACTCAAAAATGCATGTTAAAAACGCATGGAGCACAAGAGTAGTAATTGTCGGGAAAAAAAACGTTAAAACAACAAGAAGACAAGATACAAAAAGGTAATAAAGAGATAAAACCCAAAGCAAAGTAGTTGAGAGATGGAGAAAAGGGTTGCAGTAAAAAACAGGGGGGCCCCGTTGGTACTAGAGCGGATGGCCGTGGCCCCCGCAAGGCCAAGCCGCATGCACCGCACTGCCATTGGACAAGAGGTCACACGATTATTGTCTTATGACCAGCCACCAGGAAGAGGTGCCGGTGCACCCGGTATAGGTGTGAGAATGAGCGAAAGATAAAGAGAGAGAGTTAGAGGAACACCACGGAAGCGTTGAATGGGGACAGCAGCCCTGCTGGACCCCGGCCCCCTGGCGTAGATGGACGGCCAGGGGGGAAGAGGGTCCACATGCACCAGCCCATCATGTCACGTTCCATTAAGAGAGACCCCGGCGACTTGGTTTCCACGGTTACCTCCTCTTCCGCTTCCGCCAGCATCCCATTGCGTTTGTACTGCAAATAAGCATTAGCGCCACCGCTCTTCGCTGCACGAATTCTAGCAAGTCTGGTTTTCTGTTCAAGTGGACAAACACACGGGCGTTTAGCCTAACACTTCCTCTTCTCGCGGTCAGTTTGAGTATGAATGTGATGGTGGCATGAGTGGAGGTTTGCATGCTCATGTCCGACATGAAGAATGGCAATGCTTTCCTCTCTAAAACGGAAGCCAAAAGCACTTTTATACTACAATAAAAGAATTGTAACAATACCAATAATGTACAAATAAATAAAAATAAATGAAATAAATGAATATATATATATAAATATATATATATATATATAAATGGACAAATAAAATGATAAATTTTATGCAGCAAGTATTATTATAAATTTATATATAATTATAAATTATTATATTTATTTATATTTCTATATCCAAGAAAAGTTTCTATTTATCAAAAAATGTATCATGGTTTTCACAAAATATTTTGTTTTAGTTTTCATAGCTAATTATTAGAAACATTTCTCAAGCACCAAATCGCATATTAGAATAATTTCTGAAGGATGTGACACTGAATACTAGAGTAACGAATGCAGAAAATTCAGATTTGGAATAAATTACAATTTAAAACATAAATTGGAAACTGTTATTTTTAAATTGCAATAATATTTCACAATATTATACAATATTATTTTTTTTACTGTATTTTATGATGGTGTTTCAGTGGCACTTTAAATAAAATTTAAATCTAAAACTATGAGATTAAAGTCAGAATATTTTGAAAATAAAGTCTAAATATTTAGAGAATAAAATCGACTTTAATCTCATAGTTTTAGATTTCACTTTTTATTTGTAAGTTGGCACTAAAGCGCTGTCGTAGTATTTTGATCATACAGCCTTGGTGAGAAAAAAGTTACAACTCCTTACTATAATACCATAAAGTACTAAAAAAAACATACTAATAATTAAGACAATAAAATTAAAAGACTGTAAAATTAGTTAGGAAAAGGTTTTTTCATTTTTGATTTCCCCTCTCTTCAGGCTTTTTTATTTATATCTTTAAATAATTTGTTTAATTGTTTAACCCTCCATTTGTGTCAAAATGTGAGATGGCCATAAATATCTGAATAATTAAAACTTTTAATAAAATACATTATGCAAAATATTGTAAAATATTAATTGAATCATTTAATCATTTAAATATCATTGTAAAATGAATAATTCAATAATTCTGAAATCGACAACTGAACTTTTGGTATTGTCACAACCCTTTCTCACTTCCCCCTCTCCTGCTCTCGTTCTCAGTCTCTAGTTAACTGAAAAAACAGACTGTTGTTTTTGGGTGGATTGGTTGTACTGTTTATCTGTGTGTGTGTGTGTGCAGGAGAGTGGGATATCTGAACTGTTTGTGTCTCCTATGGGGTGGCTGGAGTCGAACAGCTAAATTAAGATAAGACACTCATCTAATGAGATATGATGTGATGTCACAATGTCTGCGTATCCTGATCACCCCCAGAGGAGAACCAGTTACAAAACACAGCATCTGTTCTTCCTGTGCCTGGTTCATTGGCCACGTACACACTGTAGCTAAATACAGTCGTGACTCCTTATTAGTGTTTAATTATGTTCTGTACACAGAGCTGCATCATTTAGAAGTTAGATGATGACCAAATAATTGCATAGTATGTACAAAACTGGCATAAACAGGTGGAAGTTGCTAACATTTTGCTAACACAAGAAAAGGTTTAATCCATTCTGTCAGTTACTGCAAGTTCATAGGTGACTCCCGTTTTCCATGCGGACATGAAATTATGATTTACGGCAGGAGTACTCATGAAAAATGTAATGACAGATCACAACACTCCTGCTGTAATAAATTCAGATGTCTAAACCGCAGGCTAATGCATGGACATTAAATGCAGTGTGTGTGTGTGTGTGGATAGTTTCATTGATTATAATGGCAGTCGCTGTGCAGATGGGCTGTAAAACTTACATTTAAATTTAATTGCTAAAGTAATCAGATTAATTGAGGTTTCGGAATTAATTGAATCGTATCTTTTAAATAATCCTGAAGCTAAGCATCAGGATATGCTAATTCCATCATCACTGATTGGAGCGTAGCCGCATTCCACTAGCTGCCTATTCAAACATCAAAGTTACGATAAGAGCAAACCCAGTGAAATGAATTTGAGGACATTTACTTTTAAAGGAATAGTTCGCACAAAAAGCCACCCCTCAGGCCAGTCAAGGCTTACAGTAGATGAGTGTCTTTCTTCACCGGAGCAGATTTGGAGAAATGGATCCTGTGCAGTGAACGGGTGCCGTCACAGTAAGAGTTGATGATAACATCACTATAATCCACAAGCAATCCACACAACTCCAGCCCATCCATTAACATTATAAGTGAAATGCTGCATGTTCAGGTGCTTTTAACTTTAAGCCATTGCTTCTAACTAAAATACAAGTCTACTTGAAAATTTTGTCTTGAATCGGGAGAGAAATATGCACATATCAAGCACATTTTAAAAGTGAAACCTGTCTGAAATAAGTTTCAACAAATATATCTGTGGATTTTGATGTGAGAGGACAATGCCAGATGGACTTTTTCAGGAAAAGGTATTGCTATAGATTGTGGATTGCTATTTCAGCCAGAAGCAATGGTGAAGTAATGGTCTTAATGGTGGATTTGTTTACTATTTATTATACAAATTACGCTTTACAAGGTGAGCTGGTGTTGCGTGAGTTTTATCAGCAGTTTGGACTCTCATTTTGACGGTACCCATTCACTGCAAAGGATCCATTAGTGAGCAAGTGATGCAATGGCTTATTTCTCCAAATACTGTGTGTTCCAATGAAAAAACAAACCCATATATATCTTAAATGGCCTGGAAGTGAGCAAATTTGCAGCTAATTTACATTTCTGAGTGAACTGTTCCTTTAAATACAGCCAAACCTTCACAGTGTGTATGTGGCCGTGTTCTCTTTTGTTCTATTTTGACTTGCTCTCATCCTCTTTTTTTTTTTTTTTTTTTTTAAATATCTGCCGTTCTCAAAGTTTCTCTGCCTGTGTGTCTTGTTTCTGTGTGTTTGTGTTTCTGTCTGCTGTGTTGAAGTACGGGATGTGATCTGGGCATGCACTAGAAATGATGGTTCCACAGAGACCTGCAGTTAACATACCACAGAGACACACACACCACTCAGCGTGCAGACATCTGGGTCACAAGCACATTGTGCCAAGTTGTATTAAATACTATCCCAGCATCATTTTTCTGTATTTGTGTGTACATGGTCCTGTCAGGGTCTAATCTCTTTGCCACAGCCAGACCTGCTTGTATTTCAAGAGAACATCTACATTTGAGCGCAGCTCTGTATAGCTCTGAGATCAGAAGCCGTGGACTCACGCTGGGGTCGTGGGCAGCCTAACTAGGGTACCTTTTGGGCACGTCGCTTCTCTGCACGTTGACTCTGGTGGTAGATCCGACTGAAATTGGACACAATGACAGGAACTGGAAGAGCGATCACCAACACGCCACTCAGAGAACAAATAGAGCCGAAGACCTTCCCCATGATGGTCTTAGGAACCATATCTCCATATCTGCAGCACATAAAAGAAAGAGAGAGAAAGAGAGAGAGTCAGAATATAGATATGGGTCAGTGGCAATGGCACAGTGACAAATCAAACAATGAAAACTAGAAATAATCTATCAGAAAGAAATGCAAAAATACAAAGATGTTTCTGGAAGAACCTCAAGCAGCGTACCATGGATTGCTAATATATTCTTTTTTTTTACTTATAAGATTATTAAAGTCCAAAATCAGTTATGTTTATTATTTATTTGTTTGTAATTATGTCATTATGGTCTTTTTTAAAATCATAAATTCCTGCTTATATGCTTTTTTTGACAAATTATTAAAAATATATTTTAAAACACATTTGTTTCCTTATGTAATTTGTAATATCTATATATATAATTTTTTATTTAATTTTATATATTTTTTAAATATACTTTTATTTTTTTTCAGCATTATAAATAAAACAAAATTAAAAAATAAAATCTTAATGAATTTTATTTACAAAACTGCAAATCTTTGTCATAGAATGTATGTATTCAATTCACTGCTTTATTATGGATTTTATATTTGTATAATAGTTCCAGGCAAAAAAAAACAACAACAACAAAAAAAACATGTCATTGACCCTGAAACTGCAGTAATATTTAGAAACAGGTTTTTCATTTTTGCTTTTGTCAGCAACACACTTCATTTTTACTAGCTCAGGTCAATTGGTTTAGTCATCAACAGAAACGGATGACAGCACTAGAGGGCACTAGAGAATCATACAGCATGGGGGCAAACGTTCACTCTCCAATTTTATGAAAAGCTTTTTTTTCTACATTTGACCCCAGGCTTTTTTCCTCATAAAGCCTTAACATCCTCAAACTTTTAACTTGATGTTAAAAAAAATGACTGTTCGCATGTGGTGCAAAGAGCTGCATGTATGTGTGGGCTGAGTTTCATACTACCAGATCAAGTTCCCTGACCTACTTTCCCAACTCTCAATACAAAATTACATTAAAAAATAACTATCACAATGATCCAACGAGCTCATATTCCTCACAACGCCGTCCTGAAATGGCATTCATGTGAACATGCTGTCTTGGGAACATACAGTACTGGCACGATTTCATTCTGGTTCCAACAAACACACATTCCCCTTCTGTTGTACCACCTCCTCTTCATCTTTTTAAAGCAGGCCAATGAGTGACAAACCAACTCCGTCACTGGCATTCGTTAGGCGATCTGTCATTAGTCAACAGAATGGAGATAACGCCATCCTGGTTTATTTCGTCAATCCAAAATCTGTCAAATTACTAGTTGCATGATATTACCATGTTTTTGGATGTACCATGGCAAATGCATTGTATTTTTTAAATAATATGCTTTCATCTGAAGTGATTTCTCGCAATTTCGCAAGCAAGTAGCATGTAAATATAATGAATATTGCTATCATTCAGTCCCACACCGTGATAGATCTAAATGTCAAAACACCGCCACAGCATTTTTTCTGTCACCAAATATTTTTCTTCACAATGGTTTTGCTATGACTGGAATTTTAACATTTGAAGTGATATAAAATGTTCCAGGGCATCAACGTAAGCCAAGACCTCCATCTTTCATGTGTTGAAGAATCAGGTCTGACTATTTGCCCTCAAAGATTGTGACTATGTTAGCTACACCTTACCTGAATGTAAAACAGTTCAGAAGTACCCAGCAAGCACACATACATTTATTTATTTAGTCATATTATGAGATATAAAAAATAGAAATCATGAGATAAATTTGCTATTATGACAGTCACGCTACATTTATGAGAATGTCACAATCACAAAAACTGTGAGAAAACCAAAAATGTGAAAGACAGTTGCAATTATGAGAAATAATGTTGCATTTACCAAAAATAGTTGTACTTATGTAAGACACATTTAAAAGAAAACTAAAATAACAAGAAAGAGTAAAAAAATTAATATATGAGGTTACACTAATAGAGATTAACTCACAATTATAGGAATTGTGAAGGATAAAGTATAGGATAAACATATATTAGTGTATATACTAATGCTGAAAAATGATTAATTAATTATTAATTAATTAAAATTAATTATTCAGATACAAAATACAAGTTTTTGTTTGCATAATATGTGTGTGTTCTGTGCATATTTATTTTGTATATATAAATACACTTTTACATTTTTTATGTGTATTTACATGTCTATGTATATATTCACATAATTGATATATTTAATATATACACAACATATTTTTTCAGAAATATATCCATGCATATATGCATGTGTGTTTATATATGTACATAATATAGGTATGTGTGATGTGTATATTTATTATGTAAACAAAAACTTTTATTTTGCATGCGATTAATTGCGAATAATTATTTATATATTTGCAATTTGTCCTAATTTCTGCTTATATATATATATATATATATATATATATATATGTAATAATACAATAAAATATAATATATTGTCTATACTATGAAAGTCAGTGTTTTGGACCCACTGACAAACACTCCATAAAACATAAAACGTCCCTGTCACTTTAAGATGAAAAAGCATATACTGAATAGACATCAAGGATACATTATACATTATACATACACACATTTCTTCTCAATGGACATATGCAATAATTGAAAATAAAAAATAGATTAGAGTTCTGCGTTTCTGAGAGCTGCCTATAGTGTGCCGTGATGGCGCTGAGAGGTTTCTGTGCTCTAAGTGAAGGATCTAATTGAATTACGACGATGAGAATATGAGCTCAAGGGGCCCGATGCGACAAAGCCTCGAAAGACTGAGCCATAATTATGGACGGCACCGAGTCGACTTCTCCAATTAAACGCCTGTAATTAAATATGCCAGCGAGAGAGAAAGGGAGAAAGACAAGACATGCAAAGAGTTAAGAGGCTCTCGTTTCTGCTTTGTACCATGGTCGACACTATCGATGGCACTGACCCAGTCATTCAGAGCCCTGAAAAATATCCATATTAATGGTTGCATGAGCTATAGCGGTATTCATGACTGATCAATAGAGAGCTTTGTGATCCCCTGCACCGACAGACAATAGACTCATTATAAGAGACCAATAAAGTCCCTTGTAGGCAATTACCCTCATAATTAGATTTGTGTACATGATGAATATGTCGGCTACTAACTGCTAATCCAAACCCGCATGCTAAGCTCTTATTTGCAAAGCGTGTGTGTGCTCTTGCTGGAGCGTCACATTTAGATGCTCCACGGCCAGCCTGAACGTAATAAAAGACATTGACCTTGCACTGTGTCAGGTGTGTGTGTGTGAAGCAAACTAGAGGGGACAGCAAGGACTCTAATTTGCTCTCTGCGTTTGTCATTTCTCTGCTGCTCACTGTCCAGTACTGTTACGTATGACAGCATCCCTATTAACCCAGCTGACCTGCACCGGCCACTCTTACACACAGAAAAATCAGCAAATTATTGCAAGTTAGATCATCACAAGCATATCCCTGCAGCCCAATATATGGCAATCACAAACTCACAGATGTATATATCTATTTTAATTTGATGGGTATCAACTGTGTGTATTATTACCATAATTGAGACTTTTTCTCAGAATTGCACCTTTATTTCTCGCAACTTTTATTTTTCACTTCATTTTGAAAAAAACTTTTTTTTCCTCGTAATTGCAACATTATATCTAATAAATGTTACGTTATCTCTCACAATGTGACAATTTATTCTAAACTTTAGAAATACTGTTTAAAATCGTTTTTACTGTTGAGGAAGCTCCCAAAGGAAGGTTTTGTTTGAAAGAACTAACTTCTGAGAACAGCTTTGTCCTTAAAGTAAAGCTAATTAAACTCACACTCACGCTGCTTCTGAAAGAAATTTTGAGAGCACCTTGGCAGCCACAGTGAAATTACGATCCAATCAGCCGGCAAAGGAAACGGGTCATCAAAAGACACCCACTGTCTGAATGTAAACAGCTGTAAAAGCATGTACACCCAAACACAGTCCTATAGATTACAGGGGGTGGATGAAATCCAATGTGAGAATGAAAGAAAGACTCCTTATATGACAATGAAAGCAGTAAAGCCCTCTATTTTTTCTTTATGAGTCCATATCTCAGCTCTTTGGCTCTAGTGTTATGTGAAATGAGAGGAGAAGGGTGGATGGACGGAAAGAGACAGTGAGATTAAAAAACGCAGAGCTCACTGACTTAATAGCTCTTGCTTCATGAAGCTCTGGACTGATTGGAGATGAAATATGCTTATCAAGTCTAACGAATGCGGCACTCATTAGAATATTGAGAAACTGAGTTAATGACGAGAGCGTTCCATTTAACTAAGCTTGCCTTGGCTTTAACTCTTCTTCACAGTCACGCATGACAGAAATGCAGTCACTCTCCAAGTTTTATTGCCCTGCAGTGTACCATATTTGACTTTTTTTAAAGCACTAAAATTACAATCAACATTCACACATATTCACAAACTCACATTACACAATACAATCTGTGTGTGTGTGATAAGAACAGTTTGTACAAAAACCAGAGTTTTCCTTGGATGAAAAGTTTTGTGCATGGATAACAACGTTGTCAAAACGATCCTTGTTTACAGGGATCTGAAAAAAATATCAAAACTGCAAAAATGCATGCCAGGCCAGTAGGTGGCAATGACACTTTGCTACACTGTTACTTTGCCACATATGCAATCCTATACACCTTTTTCCTCAGCACAGAAGTAAGCCTATGGGTGATGCTTCCTGTTAGTTATAGGTAAATAATGAGGAGAATAACAACGTTCAGTTAACGGTAACGGTAACGGTTAATGGTTAACGGTTTGCACTACAAACTGGTGTGTTCATAATTAAGATAATAGATTAAAATAACATGGTAAAACACACCAATTCTCTATATCAAGCAGCAAAACGAACAGTGCAGCTAAAAATAGTTTAATGCGAATGAGACCGGAAACTAGACCCATAAATTGTACAATGGCCATTTTTACGTCAAGAAAAACGTTGATAAAACAAACTCATAAATGAGCATAGTTTACATGGAGATGGCAACAGTATAATTTTCTTGCACTTTGAAGCCCGTTGTCTGCCTTTTCAGACCCCAAAATGCTATAGTTGTGTAAATGAATGGCCAAAACACATAAAAAGCTCTTTTTTATTTGTTCACTAGATGCAAACTGGCCTTCGAAGTCTGCGAAAGTCAAATTTTGTGAAATGCACAGTCTAACCTACTGAGAATTCCTTTTTAATGACCTCCAGGTACAATCGTAAGACTGATCGCTTAGAAAATTTGCGGTGGACAGATGCGATTGTGATCAGTCACATTAAACCAACATGCTCCTCCCGCCTTGGAGCCAATCTTAAAGTCCAAACACTGCTCTGCAACTCATCTAAGTGAAGGAAGCAAAACAAGCCGATCGTGTTTGTCATGCACGAGCGGCACTCCTGAGATCTCATTCTCCTCTCCTGCGGCCAGGCGCAGCACTGTAGGTGAAATCTCACAACTGAGGGTTTCATGAAAGGCTTTTGTGAATGCTTTATGCCGAGACAGTTGGAAGCTTCACACGAGACCCCCTCCTCCCGCATCAATAATTCTGTCTATGCTTTCCTCATCCCTCCCATGAATGCTCAACAATCTGTTTTATCCCATCTTACCGTCCTACCTCTTTTCACTCTCTCTCACATACATTTTGTGGACAGACACACTCATTCAGACTCGTATCAGAGATGTCCCCAGTTCGAGCGTGGCTGAAGGCAAGACAGATACACAGAGTTTATCACATCATCCAATGCTTTCTTTTCCCGAGCTCTTAGCACAAGCAGGTACAAAGTCCTTGACCTGATAATGAAAGATGTTCTCGTGCCATTCAAACGCAACTTTGCGCTGAGGGATAAAAGTGAAGGAGAGAGAGAAAGAGATGATAAGGGTCTTTTATCTTTTCTTATAAACCCACAGAATGGTCTCTTGCTCCACTGACTCACAGCAGATCAATCAGAGATAACGCTCTGAGCTCACTTTTGTGTCGGAGAAAAAAATACTCTATGGGCGCGAAGCTCAAGGTGTTCGATTTCCAGAGAAAATCACACTTAATGATCATATGGACAGAATGGGCATTTTTACACAGCTGGGTGCTGTGACTGGTGATGCCGTTGTGTCACGGCTCGGGGAACAGCGCGTGAAATGCGATGAGATATGAAGGAGGAACAGAGCGAGGTCATCACCGATGGTGAAAGCGGGGAACACGAGTAGGTTGGGATGCGCTGACATTGAAATGGAGGAGGGTGAATGAGCTATCACGGGCAAACATGATACACTCATAACCCAATCAATTAGTGCATACTGCGACCCGCTCAGATTAAATGATCAATAGAGGAGAACAGAGGTTGAGATGCTAATGTATGCTAAGACGAATTTATGAAATTTATTTATGATTTATAGTATGAAATTTTTTATGTGCAAAACTCTAACAGGCCTTGTATTAGTTTTAGGATATAAGCAGACTAAACTAAAAAGGTGAGGGTCGGTAAAATCAAGCAATTACTGGAGGGGTTTCGAAAATTAATCGCTGAATAAATCATTTGGAAGTCGTTGCCCACATAAGGTCGAAATAAGAATTATAAGAAATGAAAGTGTTTTTTTGACCTTGTATGCATGTCAACCTGCTGTTTTGGACTCCCAAAACCAAAATATGAACCTTTCATAACCAATAATAGGGGCACTTTAATATTGCATTAACAATTGCGCTTTGACGTGACAAAACTTGACATGAGAGACAAATCTGATGGTAATTTGAAAAAAGGAAAAAGGAAGGAAAAGACGTGACAAGTGACCCATCCAAGTGCACACACACACAGCAGTGAGAAGTGATCAACAACACGCATGCACCCACACACACACCGTGAACATACACCCGGAGCAGTGGGCAGCCTGGGGAGCAGTTGGGGGGAATGGTGCTGTCACGATCAGCTGAAGGTGCCAGCTCAGGCCACTGGATGGCACTCCAGCGCCCAGCAGACTATGTGTGTTTTGTGTTTATTTTGGACTCATTGCCACAAACTCATGTCTCCGCCCGCTTGTCAGTTGTCATGGTGTTTGATTGTTGGCTCCACCCTCTGACCTAGTTACATGTGTATATAACCCGGAAGTGTTTGTCTGTCTCCACAATCCATTGCGCTGTCAAGCTGTTAGTTTCTCCACCCGTGTTTCTGTTGTCTGTTTGGATTATATTTACTGTGTACCGACCCACGCCTGGATCCCTGCGGGACCTGGGACTTGAACCCACGACCTTTGGGTTACAGGTCTGACTGGGTTACCCACGACTGCCCCAATTTTAACGGTCACTAAGTGGCTATAAAACTAGCACTAACAAGCTTTAATTACTATGCTAATATACAGTATATATATTTTTGTATACTTTCTTTAATAGTGGTTCTAAAGGAGAAAACCGTAGCTAGCATTTAAGTTAACATTACGATTTAGTGTATGTTGCAGTATTGTGCACTTGTATTACTTTAAAAATTGAGCTGACATCTTTTGAAATTGAACTATGCACAAAACAGCGCTTGCGTAGCCAGTCCATCATCATTGGCAGCTTCCACTCTCAGTTCCTTTTTATATGCAAAATATTAACAACTGGAAATAATAACTGCGCCATTTCCAGCCATAATTGAAGCTCTGGATATTTGTTTTTATGCGATTTTGTTGTTTCCTGAAGAGATTTTAATGTGTTTATGTATTTATTTTCAGTTTTTGGTCCAATAGGACTTACGTTGTGACTAAGTGCTAATCAGCATAATTATGATCACATAGCTGCTATTATGTGTAGATGCTAATGACCTACCGGGCTGAATTGTGGGAGCTCCCCTGCCTCTCGCAGTAGACTGAGGAAAAGGGGGAAAAAAACAGTATATTTTCAACCATATCGCAGCGTACAACTATAATATTCTGCATATGCAAAAGACGGTCCACATGGAATCTGCGCTGGCAGAGCTAAAACTCCAAAGACAAAACCTTCACAAATTGTGACAGTATGCAAATGACCATTCGAATCGACTTGGTTTGTTTCCCCTCATTTTAATTGCCTATGTTGTTGAAGTAACAAATGAAATGCTTAAATTTGTGGCTAATTTGATTTTGCTTACAGCTACCAGTAGGTTAATAACTGCTAATATGCACACTACTTCTGCAGAGTGGATGAACTGGAGGGGTTCGATTAGTGCATCGGAACACATTTGGTGTCTCAAAGTTCAAAAGAAATAGCCGTGACGAACTAATAAGGCCATCGCTAGCACCAACGCTAATGATCTGAGAAAGCAATTTGGGAAATCCAGAGTGCATATGAAGATGAGATGACATTAGTGTCACTAAGTACCTGCGGCAGGTGCTCGTATATGAGCAGTTGAGTACATTAACACATGTCCACCGTCATGCTATATTTAATGTTCTATGACCACTGCGGTTACGCTTCTGTAAAACATTTTTGATTCACACATACACACTTCGAGGCCATTTTTCGATTGAACATTTTTCGATTGAACGCCTCCTGAACATGTGATTCTGTGTCTTTAATCAGTCATATAACATACATGTATAATTTAACCTTCAGACTGTCATAACAGGGCAGCTATGGAAAGGAGTCTAAATGTGAGAAACGGCTTCATTCTTTCATTCCTTTATTTCCGAGGGAAGCTTTTTGAGCATATGGCAAGTGAGCGAGGTCAAATCAATGAGTTGGCTCTGACATTATCACAAAGGAAACTCCTCATCAAATGGCAAAGGCCAATGTGCAATAACGCTGTATGGGAGAAGGAAAGCAAAACATGAATAGATATAACATCCAGGAACAGAGGTCACAGTGTGGCACTGATGTCAAGCGGTATAATGCGTCAATAATGTGAGGGAAAATGTGTACGGAACGCTTAGCACACACACATACTTGCATGGGTTTTAGAAAAACAGTTAGGTCTTATTTTACCTTTGAATCAGAAGAAATTACACGCAATTTCAACGCAAAGTCAAATTCTTAAGACTATATGAGGCAGGGGGTGTCAAAGTCAGTTCCTGGAGTTTAGATGCAACCCTAATTAAACACACCTGATCCAGCTAATCAAGTCATTTAGGCTTATTTGAAAACTGCATTGTATGCATGTTGGAGCGAGGTTGGAACTAAACTGTACAGTGCTCCAGCCCTCCAGGAACTGAGTTTCCACTGATATAAGGGATGATTATCCCTCAAAAGAAAAGTCTGAATAAATAAATAAAAATAAAAATAGAAACCATCACAGAAAATGGTTTTAACTACAAAAACCAATACAGTCATTACAAACCATCAACCAAACCACTGGGACTTATTCCATTAGGATTTATTGGCTTCAACAAGCCAATAGAAGATGACAAATTACCAACAGAGACCCACAGGGACCATTACAGTTTCCATTTAAACTAATACAATTCCCATTATAACCATTAAAACCAGTTCTGTGATGGTTTCTATTTTTTTTTTTCCAGCAGGGTTTATTCAGCCTCATATCACTCTGTCTGTCTTCAATAAATCACACACACAATAAGATATTTCGAAGAATGAATGTTTCAGCTGCATTTACCCATATAAAAATTTTTTATATTACATATATATATATACATATACACACATATATATTGCATTGTGAGATATAAAGTCATACTGTACATAATTAAGTGGTGTTATTGTCAATAAAGAGAAAATTATTTTAAAATATTGATAGCTGAAATGAAACAAAATATAATATAACTTTAATATAAAATATAATATAAATATAAAAAAATAATTAATAAATTTTGTTAATTTAGTATAAAACCAAAAAAAAGTATATATATATATATATATATATATATATATTGCTACTAAAATAACAATTGTGAGAAATAAAGTTAAAATGGTAATAGTTCTAAAATGAGATTTGTAACTTTATATTACTCAGACTTGAATTGAAGTTACAACTGAGAAACATGCTGCTATTACTATTCTTTAAAAATATTCTTCCTCCAATTCTTCAATGCATCTGGGTGATGATTGTCCTTATTGCAAACAGGGTCAGCGCATCCTATAGATGATACATTAGACTGCCTTTGGCTCCGAGGAGCCTGAGGGTCCCTGCGAGGAGATCCATACTAGAATAGCAGATCAAAACCGCCAACGCATCCATTCCGACTGCAAACCATCCTATCACGACCTGGACATGTCCTTGACGGGTTTTTGTAAATTTCCCCGATGCACAACATGCAGAAGCAGATGTGTTATTTATACACTCACACACACTGAAAGTCTGTCAGAAAAAAACAGCATTTTTATAAATACAGATCTGACTCAGTCTCAGTCAGTTCCATCGATTGTCTTTGTAGTCCTGGAGGAAAGGCTGTGCACACGAACACACACACTCGCATGTGGAAGAAAACACAAACAACTGTCAAACGAGAGACTTACTGCCATTTCATGCACCTCAGAGCTAAACATACACACATAATCCCAGTAAATTATGCACACAGACACAAACGCACATATATATTCATAGACAAGCTCCAGTTTGACACTTCATTCCACCTACAGACCCGAGCACAGAGGACAATTAGTCAACCAGGCCTTGGGCAAGACAGATGCAGATGCCATATTTCTCTCTAATCCAGTAATAGTGTCTCCACTGAGCACCCATCGTCAGTGTGTGAGTGTGTGTTTATACTAATGATGCACGAAGGATTCAGAAGTTTTATTAGCAATTTCTGCTATTCCGAATTTTATTGTCTCCAAGAGAAACATCCCACATTGATTGGATTTTACACCATTCTAGCATACATTAAGCATAAACTCATTTCACTCATTTCAGCTTCAGATATGAGGAATGGGAGAATTAAACAAATGATTAAAGTTTGTGAACACTTTAGTAAAAAGAACAGTATAGTTGCTTATTAGCATGCAAAATTGAGCCCAGTTTTTACATTTAAAAAATGCAGTTATATAATATACAGCTTAGATAAATTTGCATGGAACAATTAATACTATTAAATGTTGTAGAAATAGTTTTTCACTGTTTTCTGTCATGACTATTGTTAAATGTTTTTTCTAAAATGTCTATATATTTTTTAAAGCGCCAATTCATTAAGATTCATCTCACACAATGCCAATTTGGCGCATTTTCTGAAAGATCATACACTTGTTGTGATGTTTGTCATAATCTGTAACACAGTGATAATGACAGCACATTTCAGGCTTTGAAAAGAAGATATTTGAAAAACCCGATATTCCCGATATTCAAAATACCAGCTGCTAAGATGTAGTGCTATTGTTACCACCAAATTCTATTGTTTGCATCTTTTTTGTGACATTTCTTTCATACATTTAGTACTGAAATATTTGAAAACCCTGTTGAATTGCATATATACTTATGTACATACTTAAAAACAAGCACTCGAGTAAGACTCTGCACTTCAAGTTTTGAGTTCATTTTCAGAGGTTAAATTCTTAATTAGGAGGGCCAGACCTCACAAAAACCTCCTAATTCCCAATTTGAGTAACAATATGCAAACAGAACTCTCAGTAGCTCTGAAAAACCTGCCATTTCTACAGAGTGTATGCTGAGTCATGTAATTCTCCTTTTATATGATTCTTATATTCACATCTTCATTTAACAAATTTACTACGTTTAAACTCACTCGACAGAATTTTGCAGATAATGTCTATGCCTAAATATTAGAAGTGGAGTTATCTGAGGCCGTTAAGTTCGTTACGAGTGCTTTGTGAAAGCAGAAGAACTGTAAAAACCTGATCAGCCTTTCATTATAAGGTCTTCTCACACACACACACACACACAACTGAGTCTGTATGGAGTCCGTAACGAATAAACCAGTCTTGTTACCTCTGAAAGAGTGTCTCCGGTAGAGCCGCTATAATTCACAGAATAAAAAATGAGCGGGAAAACTAAGCCAAGGATGGAGAGGGATGAAAGGCGGCGGGCTATAAATAGCCCACCTGGGCTGCTTCACTCATTCGTCTGCTTTTGAACTTGTCATCCGCCAAATTGGTGCTGCGGGCCATGTCATCCATCTCTTTTTGGAGAAGGGGTGAGGAGAGGTGCTAGAAGAGCCGTACCCCTGGCAACCATGCAATCCCTCATTCACACACTGATCCATCACACTATCACATCCAAATCACAAAGACACACACAAAGGTTCCCTTTACACCACGTTTTGTGTCTAGATAGTATCTGTATTTTTTTTTTCTTTTCGTTTTTTTGGTCAAATTGCATTAACACTTTGCATTCCTGAACCTCTGCTTGCTACATACAAAGGATACTCATCTGAAGATGAGCCATCATTTGCTTAATTTTAAAAATATTGATGGACGCTTTCCTTTTGTGGAAATATTGATGCCACTTTTCCAACTTCAGACCGATCAATGAATGTGAGTGCCAATGGAAATAAAAGGGAAAATGTTGAAATGCTGACTTAAAACTACTTTTCACAATACACTCTCAGAAATAAAGGTACAAAAGTTGTCACTGGGGCTCTATCTTTACAAAGGTACATTTGTAAGTACACTTTAAGTACTAATATGTAACTTTAAGGAACAAAAACTGGACCATTTAGGTATAAAAATGTACCTTTTGAAACAGAACCGCCCTGCTTTTGTACCTTTATTTCTGAGAATGTATGGTTTTGAAACACATCTTTTATAGGAAAAGTTAATGCATCTGTGAGTATACATAGCTATTACTTTCAAAAAAGTTTTTATGTGTATTTTAAAAAGTTTAAATTTTTTTTTTAACAAATATCATGAAATGAATTATAAATATCATTAATGTTTTTGGGAAAGAAAATGGTCAAATTAAATAAGATTTTCTTTTTCAAAAACTTGTTTGAATGAGACTTTTTAATCATTTTTAAAGTATTTTCTTTTCTTTTTTACCAACTAAATAGAATTTAGAATAGGAGACATGTATTTACTATTGTCAAAGGATTTTCACTCAGTATACTTGCTACTTATTGTAGGTATTATATAGTAAGGTACTTGCTAAGTTTAGGTTGGATTAGGGATGAAGAATAAACCATAAGGTAGGTTTAGGGGTTGGGATTGGCATAAGTCTATATTTTGGGACAGTAATGTTGATCGAGGCTCAACTAAAGGTAAGGTCTAGGATAATGTCCTACTTGGTAAAATCACGATGACCGTACATTTACATCTGGATTTTAATGATACCAGGTGCAAAGGGCCATTAAGGCGCCACAAAATTGTCTTTTTTCCCTAATTTACAACACACAAACCGCATGCTGTGTTTATCAATGAGTTAATGTGCAAATGGAGCTTTTCTTGAAGTGTTTGTGTGATTATCACCTGACAGATAATATTGGCTCCGCACCGGGTTTGATGAGCTAAATACAGTCAGACAATGAGCCTCCCTGTCGAGACTGTAATCACATTCAGCGCCAATAAATGTGATTACGTTGCATTTGCACACTCACACGCAAAAGCAAAACAGCACATTTACCCAGAATTCCTCGCACTCCGCTCGTCAGATAAAAGTAGTTTATATTTCTAAGTAAATAATGTTGTTTCACACGTCATTACTTTGAATCAAAGCTGCTCGCTTCTTAAGCAAGTTGATTTAGAGAGACGAGGTGAGAATGCCTATCTACCGCTGTGAGATCTTCTTTGATCCGTGGCGTTTCATGCTCAGAGAAGCGTACTTCTTTGATAAACACTACTCTTTTGTTTGCATCTATTTGAAGGAATGTGTGTTTCCAAACACTTCTCTGTGAGGCAGAGTACAATAAAGCGTCACTAGGGGGCGCTCAAACACTAAAGAGCACCTTGGCACAACCTTGGTGACACTCAGAGGTCCTGCGCACAGCATGTCCAAACCAAACTGAACTAACCTAAACCAAACTGTAATCCCAAAAGCAATCTGAGGCGCTGAAACCCATCCAGAACTATACCCCTCCCGTACACCATCTGCTCCCGGCCAACAGGGGGCACGACACAGCCAGAAGAGAAGATTTGTTGCCCGTAAATATATTCTCTTTCATTTCAAACCATGACAACAGATGTAGATTAATGAGTGTGGTGTTAAGACGGGCTCCGCACAGTCAATCATCGACAGAGTCACTTGGAATACAAAATACTGGGTCAGCATAACAGCTGACTTCAGATGTGACGGACATCAGAAAGCACAATCTGTTTAGGGATTACATGCCATGCATTGAGTCATGGTGCTCAGTCAGATGGCGAGTTTGAATCTGGCTAGCAACATTTCCCTATGTCCCATAGTTCTTTTCAAATCTCTTTCAGTTGGCGAGTCAATACTCGTGCCACATCTGATGCAGTTTATTTGAACTGAACACCAGTGTGAATAACTTTTGAGAGCTACAGCTGGTCTGAGAACAAATTTTTGGCCGTTTCTTCACATTTTATGGCTTTAAAAGACTTTGAATTTAGCATACCGTATATGTCATTTGGGTTAGTTTTATTCACTTTGTACACTTGAAATATCTTCATAGATGCAAACTCCCCACATTTTGGTGTAAACCCACCTTTTTAAGATCAAAATTAAGTAAATAAAGAGCTTTTGGTTGGTGTATCTACCTAATATAATCAGAGAGAAAAGACAATGGTGTAGTTAGTCATTGATTTATCAGTTTTCACATAAGTTTTGTTTGTCTAAGAGGACTGAACATCAACGTATACTGTTTCAAGAGTGACAAACATTGGTGTAAAATATTACGTGATAGCTGCAGCACTGGCGAGAAAAAATTATTTGATAAATCAATGTCAAAAATAGACCTGTGCATTAAGTGATTCAGAGTAAATTCAGAGTAACAAAACTACAAGAGCAACAAGTGGCTGAATATATTTGTTAGCTTCTCCAGTTGAAACATTCTTTCTTTTTTATTAAAAAGCCCCTATTATGGGTTATGAAAGGTTCATATTTTGGATTGGGTGTAAAACAACAGGTTGACGTGCATACAAGGTCAAAAAACACTTGCAAATATGCATTTTTAAAAAAGTATTTATTTAACAACTCCCAAACGATTTGTTCAACAATTTTCAACCCCCCCCTACTGGCAAAGATTAAATGGACATCCATGTTTAAAAGATAAACTTTGTGTAAAGTTGGAAAGATTTTGTTGAAAAAAGTCCCTTATGCCCATAAAGGCTGCATTTATTTGATCAAAAATATTTAGTAAAATATATATTTAAATATTACATTCATCATAATAACTGGTTTCTATTTTAATGCAACAACTGTCATTTGCGGATGCACTGTCCCTTTAACTGTGACACGCTACTGCAGAAAAATGACATACCCAAAGTGAAACCCGAGTGTAATTTATCATTTCCACAAATTTGCTCTGAGCGATTACAGTGCGTCGGCCCTCAGTGGAATTATGCATCCGTTATGCTAACCTCTCATCCGAGCGTCTTTTGAGATAAATCACACCCCTCTTCCACACTACAGTGCCAGACTCAGATCTGCCATCTTATTTTCTAAGTACAATCTATATATATACATATTAATCCTTGATCTAAAAGTCACCAAAAATGGTTTCAGTCAGACTGTCCCTCTCTCTACACTTGCAGGGCTCTCAGTGGGTTTCCAGAAGTCGGCTATTAATCAAGCACGTCCTCAGGTCTTTTCGCCATCCTGCGGCCCGCACAAGGTATTCCAGTAAGACCTGTTCTTAAAAATCTCAGTCTACAGCTGCTTGTTTAACACCAGCGCACAGGCATCACGCTCTCTCCTGAAGGATCTCTGCATGTCTGACAAACAGGTTGTCTCATTAAGGCTGTTATAAATGTCTTCAGACAGACCGTTCCTCGGCTCACAGTGGCATCTCTGCTTCCCTCCATCCTTCTCTACCTCCACCTCTACTTCTCCTCTTCTCTCCCTTCACTCGCTCTGTCATCACTCAGCAGGGTGCACACTTTGGAGGTGTGATTGCACAGATGGAAAGGTGTAAATAAGAAAGGGTGTACGGCACACACGCACACACAAAGGGCTAACAAAAGGACATACAGTAGCTGAAAATAGCCATTCGTCTCTTTTTCTCTGCCTTATTTCGCCTCTTGGGTAGCGTGTGGCTGTGTCAGCAGCGAGGATGATGCAGCAGGTGTGTGTGTTGCAGGTTTTATACCTGTGGAAGAGCAAGAGCAGGTGCGTGTGTGCGTTAGCGACAGCTTGCTCTGTTAGCGAACCGCAGGTGGAGCGCAGAGGTTGGCCTCCGTGGCTGTCTGTCCTGCTGTGTGTGTGTCCTCAACCCAGTTAACCTTGTGTGTGTGTGTGACTCATGATTCAAAAACAGACTGGACATGACTGGAAAATCTGAAAATACTTACTGACTGTCAATCATACTAGAATATTATATAGGTATGTAATTCATGCACTTTAATTCATGCATAATATGAACTAATATAATCTCCATCTGTTTAATTTTTTTTTTTCTAAATTAGAATACATAAATAATACATTTATATATATATATATATATATATATATATATACCCTCTCATTTTCATTGCCTCATATATGCCTGAATAAAAGCTAAATATATTCAATTAAAATGCAAAGTTTATTTTTTTATATAATTAGTGTCATAATAGATGTGTGTATTGTGTATATTCAGTATGTATATATAAATGCACACATACAGCATGTATTTTAAAATGTATTTGTATGTATATATTTGTATTCATTTAATTTAAATGTACATTTTACAGTACAACGGTTTACATTTTTTCATATATTTTCCATCTGTCTGCACTACAGTTAATATATTTCCTCATTCTCATTGCCTCTTATATATAATGCATTTAATAAAAACGTAATTAAAACTAATTAAGGAGCAAATTAAACATTTGAATCTTTAAGTTAGTTAGGACAGGGTGTTTAATTATATTACCGGCTGAGGAATTGTTAATTTTGATTGTTATTAATAATAAATCTGGTTGCACACTCTGAGTCATATTTTGCGAGTCATACCTTTTTTTTCTTCTTCTTGGGGCAACATATCACTCTTGTAAATTTGAGCTTGAAGAAATTTTTCCAATGATATTTGTGGCAAATTCACTGCAGCACAGTCTCTCCTGGCGTACTGTTTTAATCTGTTTTCTAATAATCTTCTTAAACATGAAAAATACAGCTTATGTTATGCAAGCATTAGCATAGCACACCTCTACTGATGGTGTAGCGGTTATGCAATGACCTCTATCACAAGCACTAATTGTTTTCTAATACCTAGCTCACATTATCTATCATAAACAAAAGCGCTGGAACATCCTCGCCTTTAATCTCCTTTCATTGATTCAGGTTAATAACGGGCTTATTGAAAACACAGATTCCCCACATAATGCAACAGAGAAAGGCCTTCATTAGCAGATAACGTTGATGGGAAACTGCCATTAAATTATATACCTCCTTTCATTTTTTCGCTATTAATTTTTGCAAAGCCATCTGGCACGTAATGAGGCGCAAAGCAGTTTAGATGCACTTTTCAATTAAATCTGACCTTCAAATGACAGCCCGGGTGTGAACGAGAGAGATGAATGGGAAAAGTTTGTAGAGATGACATATTATTGATAATAAAATCAATTTGAACCTTCTAATTACGACTGATAAGATAAACATTATCTGTGCGAGCTATGACAACTATACTCTGTGGACGCTTAGTGACAATAAGTACTTTATAATAGGAGATAAATCAAGCGATTGGACAAAAAGATAGCAGGCTGATGATTTACATGCAATGAAAGTGAACAGATTGTCAGTAATAATTATAATAATAATAATTATAAAAACAATAATAATATTTTGTGTGTAAATAAAAAAAGAAGCCATAGTATTTATTTGTATTGAAAAGAGCAACCTGGACATTCTGCAAACATTCTCCTTTTTTGTTCCACAGAAGAAACTCATAAGGCATACGACTTCTGCCTGACTGAATGAATCTGAACGAGTGAACAGGTCATTTTGATTGTAATAAAAGTCTGATTTGGTATCTCATTGCCTCAATAGTGGCACAGTCAGACAGAACGCCTGCATTGGCCACGCTGTTTTTCCCTTCAAATTAATAAAGCCCACTCTAATTATCCGAATATTACTTGTCAACCTCCTACTTCAGTCGGCTACTGCTAATGGTGACTCAAGCTAATACACTACGAATAGCTCACACAGCAAAACAAACCATTTGAAACGTGTCACTGAAGATAAATGAGCATTTGATGTAAATTGTTCTGCAGTGAGATAGCATTGATGTGAGCTACATGCAAAACACTGCTGCTGGAAGTCTATCTCACAATATGCTTCAGTGCTTCAACAAAAAACCTGCTTTTGACCACTAACCAGCAACAATTCAGTTCAAGCAGACACTAGATGTGCTGAACTGGTGCTACATTATTTCATTCATCATTATTTTTTAAGCGCAATCATGCCTCCGTTCTTTGTAAATTAGACGCATCATGTGCTGCAATTAAAGTAAGGAAAGAAATTGAAATATTCATATTCAAACGTAATTGCTACATAGATGACTGATTTAAATCCAGACTGTCGAGTTTGGGGAAAACTCTTGAAATATCAAAGGATAAAAACTGCTTAAACTCGGCATCCCTCGGATCCCCTCTCTTCTTCAATCCTCCTCTGTCCTTCAGCTCACGCTGCAGGGGTTTCCCGCAAGTTCATCAGCGCTCAGACTTTCAGGAGATATGAGAAAATAGGCTAAAAAAATGTCTGAGGAAAAGCGATACATATATTTTGCGCAAGTAAGACAATCCAGTTTGCTCGCCCTTCTTTCTTTCCACAAGTGCTTTCGCCGCTCATCCTTTCTTTCCTCATCCAAGGAAAGCAGAGGTTTATGGATGACAAAGTAAGACTGGGAAGTAGGTTGCTGATAAGGAACAGTTTTCGAAATGTTTGGAAGGAGCATACCTGCAAAACTGGAAAATGTGTCCACTAAAAACTGTACAGCACCTTCACTGCAGTGCAACCAAGAGCATTCGTCCAAAATAAAAACATTTGTACAATTTTCAGGAGGAATACGTGACAAAACATGCAGAGAAGACACCAAAATGTACCAGAAATTGATAGATAGATAGATAGATAGATAGATAGATAAAGCTATGCGGATATGACATAGCATTTTTTATTTTATTATTAATTTAAAATTTTTACATTTAATTTAAATATACAAAAGAATGTTAACAATTACTAAAACAACTAAAGTTTTTAATATCATTTACACACACACATTTAAAAAATTAAATATTACATATGTACTAAAATATATAAAAATAAAATATATAATTTATCAATATTTTACATATAATAATTTATTTTAAGAATATAGTTAATATAAATGTAATATGAATATAAAAACTATTATATTATATGTATATTACTGGTAATAATTAATAGTATATTTATTATATATATATATATATATATAACCACAAAAATGTTAATTGAACATAATATATATACACATATAATTGGAAATATAATAATTTATTGCAAATATATGTATAAATAAAATACTGTAATATATAACAAACAATTACAAATTTAACTTAGTATATATATAAATATACATACACATACACACACACTACATGTCAATGATAAATGCCGATAAATTAAAATATTTAATAAATAAAATGTAAAACTTTTCTTTAAAGTGGAATAAATTTTTTTCAAAACCATATACAAACCATCATGAAGACAAAAATAAACGACGTGTGCATTAAACTATATTTTTCAAACGCAATTCTCATTTTTATGTTTACTCTTATTCACCATTGATTCGAATAATAATGTCCACATAAATGCAGATGCAACACTTAATTCAGCATCCAACAAAAGACGCAGAATGATCAACCCTCAAGTATTTCCCAATAATGACCGAATATCCCCTCATCGTTCAAGCTAACATCTCAAAATGATGCATGAAAAGAAACCCAGTGTTTGCAAATCAATAAGCTGCCATCAGAATTCAGCCGAGCTAACTATGTATCGATCCATCGACCACAGCAAACCTGAGTGCTTCATCAACACCAGCAGGCACCACAGCAGACCCAATTCAACCAATTACTGATCCGGCCGACTCGATATTCCTCACCTCTTAATCAAACATCTGCTGCGATAACCCTGACTGACAAACGCAGCAGCCAATGCCTGACACGCTGCTTGATACGGGCGGCACCTCACAGTGAGATGTTTGCGTCTGCTTAACATTGCGCAAACATTGTCAGGACGTTGTTAGGCGAGATGAATGGCCTGTATAAATCAGCGACGCTCTCGCTAGGCTAACACTTTGGCATGAATAATGGAGGAGCTGACAGCTATGATAGAGGGCCTACATATATAATACGAGGAGAAGTTACATGCAGGCCACGATGTGACCAAACTGCGTTTCAGTGAAGCTACGAGTCATTAAGGTACAGGATTATAATATACATACATACACATGCTAACCTGATTATGATTAGTTGGACAGAATGAGCTCTGAGAGAAACAAAATGATTGAATTAGTGCTGAGATAGGGGCATAATTCTGCATAATTAGGACAAAATAAATAAATGAATTTATATCACTTTTGTACTATGAAACACTTAGATGCTAACACCCTAACTATTTTAAACCAATAAAGTATTTTGATTTTATAATATGAGCAACGCTTTTTTGCTGATTGGTCCCTGAGCAACCAATCACAAAGAAGACAGGACCCCTAACTTAAGCTGACTGAGCCTCAGAAACTGCAAAAGACAAAAAATACTCTTCATTCATCTTCATCATCATCATCTACTAAAGAGAAAGACTATGATTAGTATTTTGATATTTTATGCTTAGTCCATACAATAAAAGTCAATGGGATCCAAAACAATCTTCTTTGTACACTACTAACTTTGACAGTATTACATTTATTTAATTTTATTTTCTTTATATACTTTCAGTTGTATGTTAACACACATAGTTGAATGCATGTTTAGGTTCTAACATCCCAAAGAGTATTTCATGGTGCGAGCAACATGAAGGTCACAAGTTCGATTTCCAGGGAATTCATGAACTGATCATTTGAATGCCTTGAATGCAATTTAAGTCACTTTGACTTTACATTCATGCATTTGACAGACGCTTTTGTCCAAAAACACATTTACATTCCGTGGGAATAGAACCCATGACCTGAGTGTTGTTAATGCCATGACGTGTGATCTACAGGAAGCTTAAACTGGATAAAACTGTCTGCCAAATGCATGAATGTACATAAATGTAAACGCTGCAATTACAGATGGTGGAAACAAAACCTATAATGGATTCCATGCCAATGTGTCAAAAAAGACGTTTAGAGTGCAGAGTACATCAGAAAAGTGAAGGGAGGGGGGTCACTTTGAGAGGTCATAAATAAAAGAAAACTGAATGATTTATTATACACAGTTTGCAGACAAAGTGTAAATCTAGTCTGAACCTTGGACCATGAAAAAATAAACCTGTATTGATTATTTTACGACTACTCTTATTTTTAACCTTCAGTCATCCATCCATCAACAGAAAGATGGATCACGATGGGTGACTTTGTCCTATAAACGACATTTACAGATGTGTCTCGGTTCTCAGTACACCTGGCTTTGAAGTAAACTTTTGTGCAAAATCTGTTTTTTTCTGACCCCAATAAAAGCATTTTTAATTGCGGTCAGGAAACCTAAAACCGCCTAAAAATACAAGGCATTCTTAGAGGGACAGCCAGAAATGAAAATGTCATTTCAACCTGGACTGATTTAAATGTTATCTCCTTGTATTTTACATTACTGTATAAAATGTAAAATTACTACGTAATATTGCAATGTAATAATGTATAAAAATTTAACAATACAATTATATGCATTAATTAAAGAATAAATAAAACATATCTTTGTTTTTAACATGTTTTTCTTTACAATGCAATTTTGACATAGTGCGGCTAAGTTTCCAGAAAATATGGTAGTCAGTTTTGAAAATGCCATTATCTTTCTCTTCTCCCAGTTTCTCCCAACATGCATTCCTCTCAAACCTAAATTTTTCTCTCTAGCACTCTTTCCATGATTCATCTCAGCTCATGTACATATATCTTGTAGACAGTTTAACTTGGTCCTTGGAGTTGGAGTGATCCATTCTGGGGTTAATCAAGAGTGACCCCTGGCTAGACCTGCGGGTGGAACGCTCCACCATTAGCTGCGCTTTCTCAGCTAATTAGCTTTCCCTCACAGGTCAGTAGCTGTTAGATACACCATCTTTCTCCCCGTCCCCAGAGAACCTGGCGTGTGGCGGCCCACATACGACAGGAAGGGATACTTTTTTGTTTGTGCGAAATAGCTCGTGCTCGCGTGGGTGCCGATCGATAAACAATATTGACGGTCGAGGCGAGAAGGTGAGGGGTGTTGTGTTTAAATTAGATTTCGCAGAGAGAGGGAGGGAGTATTAGATGAAAAGGATTGTTCTCGCCTTTGTTTGTACCTTATCCATCCATCACTGCGAGGAATGGAACTGTGCCGAATGCCTGTCTGAGGATGGAGAGAGGTTCAGAGAGAGAGAACGAGGGAAAGAGACGTGGAGGTGCTAAATTGAGACACATTATTGCATGATGGGAAGGGTGTCACTTTACGTGATCTCTCACTTCGATTGACAGCCTCATTCAGACCAACTCTCGTTGCGAGTCTTATCTAGGTTGGGTGTGTGCGTATCTGACCCACTTAATGCAGCAACATAACTGCTACCAACAACACACATTAGGAGAGTTCACATATGAATGGACATGGGTCTAGGGTACGAGCTTGTACCATTTTTATTTTAAAATACTTTCTCTTTTGTGAACAGATAAGTAAGCCATTAGTAAATTCACTTCCTGAAGAGTGTAAACACATATTGATCTGTTTGTTTGGGTGGCCTCGCATCTCAACTTTTGACCTAATCAATGTTGTGAATTTGAGGCACTACAAGCGTTTCATAGGACTGAAGTGGGCTTGTTTGGAAACTAGGTTTGCAATCTTATTTGGTGCAACTAAAACCACTATTGGTGCTTTAAAGTCAGCATGAAATAAAACTGATTCAAATTTCTGAGCCATTTATCAGTGCAAATAATTCATAGTCTTTTATCAAAAAGTAATCTACCTGCTCCGCCTCTTAGACGACTTTCCTTTTTGGCTGACACCACCAAGCCCCCTCATTTTTCAACCCTTCCGTTCCAAGCATTTTCACCAACCAATCAATTTTCAATGAATTACAAAGATCTAATGTACATTTTTTTTCTCATTTAACTCCATTATCTTGACAAATGTGATGTTACAAAGTCATTGCCTTTAACTAAATACTGAATTATTTATAAAAAAATATAATGTATGAAACTTGAACTTATAGCAAAATAACTCACTGTTGATTATTTTACAACAAATTCTGTCAATCATCCATTCATCACCAAACAGATGGATCATGATGGCAAACTATTTGTCTTATACAGGGCATTCATAAATAAACCTGCTCAGTCAGGCTGGTTTTGAATTTTTCCTAAAAGTAACCCCTCGCTCATGGAGACCACTTTTCATAAACCTAATGATCAATTTCTATTGAATTATAAAGCTCCAGCCTACATTATTTTCTCATTTAACCACACTTTCTTGACAAATAAAATACATTTAGTAGTCTGTCTGTCTGAACTTCATTTGTTATGTATTAAAGTCAATGTGAATGACCCTATTTTTGTTCTGAAGACATATTTTTGGCCTTATTGTGAACAATTCGCCCCGATTTAACCATCTCAATAAACTCGTATAAACGTATTATATGTCACCCACCTTTTACTATCCAACCAGTTTCAGAGAAAAAAAGTAACACTTTACTATAGGGACCAATTTTCACTATTAACAATTCTCACTATTTGCCTATTAGCATATATATAACTAACATATTGCCTGTTTATTAGTATTTATAAAACACATATTCTGTATGGCCATATTCTACACCAGTAGTCCTATACCCAACTACTAATAAGCAGCAAATTAGGAGCTTATTAAGGCAAATGTTGTAGTTAATAGTTTGTTATTGGAGTGCAACAAAAAAAGTCCTTACTATTAACAAAATAAAATAAGCTATTCTGTGTTTTCTTTAAAAGCAATTGCCTGATCAATAGCAGTGATGTTGTCTCACATATCTACCAAATAAATTTACCAAAGTATGTTCTTAAAGTAAAAAGCAATGGAACTGTATGTAGCAAGTATATTTAATCAGAAAGTGGACACAAACAGAAGAGGGTAAAAACAGACAGACACCTCACATGACCCATCTACCACTGTCAAACCCATCAGCCGCAGGCACGTATACGCACAGACATCTGATAATTGGCTGGTGGTATAGGACTACATCTATAGCTCCGAGGACACAAAAGAGTCTAGGGCCAGAGACGCTGGCTGGAGGGATGGTGTTACAGTTGTGATAGCATCTAGCGATAACAGAGACCTGACAATCCAATCCTTCATGGAAAAACCCCTAACAGTAGCAACCCCCACAAGCACACACCTGCTGAGTACAGCATATTACCCAGGACAGATCCCTGGGGGACGCGTCTTCCTGTGTCATGACTGAAGGGAGATAGGGGATCACGTGCTTGTGAGTGTGTGTTATGTGTGGGGATTTATAGGAAATGAAGAAAGCTGCATGACCAGGACGGCACACAACAGGGAATTTAGGGCCTTTTGCTCAAGGCAAGAAGCGAGAAGGAGTCTTGGACCTGTCCTCGGAGAGCTGGATGGGATAAGTGTGGGAAAAAACAAAAAGAGGAGTCAGGCAGAGAGGATAAAGAGAAAAGTCAGCATGTGGCGCAAGCAGATAGATCTCAGCTGGATTTCTATTGGGCGCCATCGATTTCTGACGGATTCGAGCTAAACGACACTTTGGAGAGTCTACAGAGGGAAAACGGGAGATATAAACAAAAAAAAAGAGTGAAGGATAGACGCAGAGAGGCTCATAGCAATGCCTGATGTTTCTCCCAAAATGCGCCGTGAAACTTTAATCAGCCCTGCCACTGTTGCTCTGCGCATTAGCTTCAAGCTATATATTTTATTCATGCACAAATCTCAAACACAAAAGCAGTTTTATATGTTTGTTTCACAAAGAGCAACAAAGATTAGAAGAGTAATGGGAGTTAGTCAAAGAGTTACAGATTGTACTTTCTGATGTGGGCTGTTCAGCGTTTCGGTTTTATTCATTTTAGAGTGATATTGAAGTTAATGAAACATCTAAGTGGGAGCAGTTTTGAAGTTTGCCAGCTAGGCTAACTCAACTCCATTATGCTGGAGGAAAATGAAAAACAAAAATATCATGTTTGCATAGAATGTCAGCATTGCCATGGAGACAATCTGACTGGCGCGAACTGGGCTACACTGAATTTACAAAGTGCAGCATAAACATATTATTCAATTCAAGACTGTTTATTTTTATTTATTCATTTTGATTCAGCAATGAATGACCCATGTTAAGTCATGATTCTCAAGCAAGCAATCTAGGTTTGAGTCAGGTTTGAAACTTGCCTGTTTACTCATTTATTCATAACCAGTGAACATAAAACCGTAACAGTATGCAAATACGTAAAAAAAGTTAAAATATACTTAAATAATGACAGTTTCTCATTTTAAAAGTTAGCATTTAAAAAGGACATGGAATATGGCAACACCAGTCCAAACCAAAGTAGTGAAATTATTTCAAAGAAGCTAAGAAACAACTGCAATTTATCTATAGCGTCACAAGTTAAGTACAGTGTAAGTCTTATACCTGAGCAAGTCTGACACATGCAAAGGTGAAACCCTTACACCACAGGTGGACACAGCTAGAGCTCGGCATGTGGAAACAAAGGCCTAATCGGGCAGGTAAGATGAGTTGCCCTGGAGAGGTTGATTAAGAGACAGAGAGGAATATAGAGACCACGAGGCAGAGAAACATGGGTAAGGAGAGATCGCCTCTCGGATAACAGAAGACACATGCTTACGTAACTTGTGGCTTTCCTGGGAAACTCGTATCTGCAAAATCCTCAGTCCCATGACTGACATGAGAGGCAGAACCGGAGAAGGTCAGGTGAATGATTACCTAAAACAACCTTCGCGTATTGCTGACTATGCAGTTCTGTACATTAGGTATTTCTGATTATGTACAGAATTCAGGAAATCGATTAAATATTTCTTAAATTGCTAATATTTGTTTCTTTGTGATCCTGGAGACGTGACAAAAATGGCAACATCAGCTCAAACCAAAATTGTATTCCCTTACTTTGACACTTCCTAGTATGATTCCATTTTTACAACAGTGTTTTGTGAGCAAAATAAACAGAGCTATTATAACATTTTACACGGGAGTCCTGGAGACGAGGGGGCGGGTGCACGCACAGATTAGCTGGTCGCTGAAGATGCTTTCTGGGACGTAATCTCTTGTACTTCATCCAAAACCATATCAGTGTAGAACACACAATGCAGGAGATTAGTCATGCTCCCCATTAGCGTTCCCCAACGCACCCGACCGCAATGCACAACAACTTCATAAGACTCCACAATCACTGGCAGCATCCTAACGCACACAGCATGGAATCAGCAGTTTGAAAAGATCAATCCAACTTTTGCTGAAGTTACTGAGATTTTAACAGCATACTGGTTAGTGCTTGCTATTGCAACAACTAAAAAAAATCTGTTTCAATGGACTCTTTTCACAAAGATTATGGCTGCATTCGGAAGCTCTAAAACGCTGACCTCGGCAGAAAGGCAAGAAGGCACATCCAAATTAAAATTCTGCTTTACTTCCTGTCTTCAGAGGTACCTTCTTCTGATCAAATTTTGAAGGCAGAATAGATGCAGCCTTTGATATTCCATATTCCTGTGTGTTCCAATCCATGATGGTTCTGCTACAAAAATGAAGATGGCATATGAAAGTAGTTCTTGGTGGTGTTTGGTGTGAAATTAGTATTATATTAATTAAATATACATTTAGTTATCACCAAACTCATTCTGTTTTGTTGTATATCATTTAATTGTTACACTGCCTCATAAGGTTTCATATGGTGCCTTCCTGCAAAATACTGCCTTCGAAATCATCTTCTCATACTGTAAGTCAGGCTTTTGGACACAGCCTATATATAAATACATGCGTATATACACACACACAAGACTGATCTGGCCCCAGAAAAAGTAAACCAATAAAAAGAGTAACCAAAGTGGGCCAAAGGTGGAAAAAAAAGATAAAAATGTATGTACTGTATGGCAAAGTATGTAAATGATTGTACATGCCCTAGAAAGTGGTCTGACATCACAAAATAAGTGAGCTCAGCACCTCAGTGACAACAGTTAAATAGAGCAACATTATAAAAAGTTCATCATGGTAGAGAGAGAAAGAGAGGGGGAATGAAATGTATGACAAGCACTTATGATTTTGAAAGAAAATGTTTATGACGTGCATTAATTGTGTATGCGTGTCCTGCATTTTTTACTTGGGTGAGTTTTATACTTCCCCTAATTTAAACTAAACTTAACTAGAATATGAATTAATAAATAATAATGTCAGCTTAAATAATTAGTCAATGTGCTTGTTCTAAGTCTCTTGTAGCATTCCTTGGCCTCTTTCTTCTCAAAATAAAATAAAATAAAACGCAATTTAATTAAAAATATATAATTAAACCACGTTTAAAAGTGAGACAAACTAATATATGGGCAGCTATTAAAAACACTGTGTCATCTAATACTTTCTATGAACTATGTAAAGGCATTGAAAGTATAATTACCAGATGTGAAAGGCCATCATAAATTGCCTAAACTTGTTTCGTAAACACATTCGTTACACAATGCTCAATAGCAGACTTATGCACTCACAGATACATCTTTAAGTAATGTTTAGCCCCAGTGACAGAACAGTGACTCCCAATAGCTCTTGCCACTGTGTAACCGTCATTAAAATGCCAGTCACAGTTTTCTCTGTCTCTCTGCCTTGGCAGCAGTGGCCTGCGGCCAGGATTTGGTGCTAAGCTGTGTTTATGTAACTGGGGATGGTGGAACACGGCATGTTTTAATCTGGCCCGATGTAATGGAGGCGTCTAATTGAATCTACGCGTACCCCTGTTTCCACCGACTTAGATACACAGGATGACCCCAAAACAAATAATACAAAATACACACCGGTGGTGCTTTGGACAACATAAATTGACCGATTCAAACAATGCGCACTACCAACCTGCAGCTATACACAGAAAATAAAATTTTTGCATCCAGCATCACTGCATTGCATATTTCCTTTCACAACAGCTATAAACTATATAACTGTTGCTGTGAATTATTAAACTCGATCATCTAATTTACCATTAACATACAAAGTGTACTGTACAAAAAACTAAATGGCACTGAACTTAATGTAAAAGTCACAATATACACAAGATGTAAAGATTATAAGATTCAGTTCAGTTCAGCTTAAAATATTTATTTCACTTTTATGTAATCTCAGACCCCAGGGATTGCATTTTTATATGCTATGTGCAAGCGCGAGTGTGTTGTCACACACGTCTGAATGTGTGCTGGCAACCAAATAATCCTAATTATATTGATATGCATGCTCCAGCAGGGAGAAGTGTGTACTTGATTGTTTTTTATGTATGTGTGTGTACTGTGTAGTCAGCGATGGCGGGAGAATATCTACCCTCGAGCCTTTCATCTCTGTGAGAAATGGCAAGACACAGACAAACCCTGAATGTCAGATCTTTTAGCAAGCGAGAAAGGACATTCCCGCTAAGCCTTTAACTCCAGCATCCATAACACACACTCGCACACCTTACACACTCTCTATGGGCTTTAAATTAATCTGGCCATGCTGCTCAGCCTTAATAATTCCCAGCCAGCTATAAGAACATTAATAAGGTATAATCCAATTATAGCAATCCTCATTTACCGCCCACAGAAGCCAAGCTCTACCCCTGTACACACACAAACATACGGACAGGGTTCGTTAAGCTGCAAAGTACAGACGAGTGAAGGTTGGACCTCAAATCACATTAACACACATGCCCTTATATCGATGCACAGTGGATGCCCAAGCATGCAATTGCATTATCAGGAATACTAGTATTTCCAAAGTAAGTGCATCAAATACAAACAAATGTGCAATGCGCCTTGTGAGATTTACAAAACGTAATCTGTCACAGAATATAAACAGCAAGTCAGTCTTCCTGATTAGAGACACAGTTCGTTACGTAAGAAAATTGGTTAATGTATTCATAGCTTCTATATATTCATTTATTCTGAATGTGGCTGAAATTCAATATTCATAAACTTGTAGAGTTTATCAAAATAATAATAATAAAAACATAAGCTCTACAAACGGGAACGTTTTTGATAAATGACTTGTATTCCCAATGCACCTAGAATTAATAAAAAATAACAATGTATAAACAAAAAAGATAAATTATTTAATGTGCAACAGTTTTAGTACAGAAATTTCCTTTGGGAAATGACAGTATCCCACAATTCTGACTTTTTTTTCTCAGAATGGCGAGTTATGAAGTCAGAATTGCGAGATTTTTCAGCGTTACTGAGATGTACAGACAAGACGTGTTCACGGACTGTAGGATGCATATTCTATAGCCTGTAACCATGGAAAAGATCATAGAAGATTATTTTCGGGGCAGTTTCACTAACAGAGAAATCTTAATTATTATTAGAGGAGTCCCACAACATAAAGCTTAGTTTACGGACTCTTGAGAGAACGTTATGCAGGAATCATCTGACTTCATAACTGGCAATTCTGACGTTATAACTTGCAATTCGGACTTTATAACTCACAATTCAGACTTTATAACTCGCAATTCTGAGAAAAAAATCCAAAATTGTGAGATAAAATGTCACAATAACCTTTTAATTTTTTATTTTTTATTCAGTGGTGGAAACAGGCTTCCATATGTACCAGACTAATTTTCATAATAATGTTTTTTTTCTTTTTCACAATTTGCTGAGTGAATGATTAAAACAAATCACTCAAAATACTGAGTTTAAAGAGCTGTTTGATAGAACAGATCAGAATAAATCCCAGAATGGATTTGATGGAATTCTTTTAGAAAAATGAATGAAGAAAAAGTCAATGGGATGAATAAATATCTTAAGGCTGTTTTCTTTTTTTTTTTTTTTTAGAAATTAACACTTATACCCAAACATCATATTTGGTAGCAGCTTGCTTGCTGTAATTGAAATTAAACAGACACTTTAAAATTATAATGAAGTATGTTTTACAAGAACATATACATTTCTGCATTTACGTCAATGTGTTACTTGCCACTTCTTTGTAATAATTTCTAAAAATCACTTGCTATCTTTGAAAATTGTAAATCCTTTGTAAAACAACTAAAAAATACACCCATTTTTTCTCATACATGTAATAATATAATGTGACAACTACACAACAAGCAAAACACTTACCGCAGTGCACACTATTTCATATACAGTGCCTGGTAGGCGGTATGCTCTGCACAATAAGTAAGTATTCCATTGAGAAAATCCCCCTTTTATCCCACAAACCCAGTTCAGAGAAAAAATCTTTGATTGCACTGTTCAGGACGGCAACATTTTCCCAAGATTAGCAAAAACGTAATTACACAAATCCATCTCTGTGAATGCAACTGTAATCAAATTACACTTTTTCTTATTGCAGCCCAACCTCATTACATTTTTACGTTTTGTAATCCTATTATATAATCAAATTACCTGTTTGTTACTATTCAATTTTGGTATGCATGCTAAAGTGCATGCTAAACCACACACACACACACACACACAAACTTCTGCTTTCTCCTCCTGGAGCTGTCAGTGGGCTCCACACCACATGCTCTGCCAACATCTTCTCCTCCTTGGCTGTCACCCAGGGCAACACGAGACACACTTCCCATCACGACTGATACCGTCTGACTGACACACTCACACACCACTCATAATTAGACCCGCGTTTGATTCCTGCCCAAACCACAAAGGTGGCAGACATTGAAATGCAACGCACGTCCTGTTGCGTCCATCAGCGTGATGTGAAGCGAATGATGACAGTGGCATAATACGGGTCTAAATCTCTCACAGACTGACCTGCGGACACACTCACACACACTTCGCATGATAAACAATATTCCCAATTATCCTCCTTTGTTCTGAAGCCCTCTAATGTGCCGATAATGAGTTAACACAGATGATTGTGTTCATTTTCATTCTGCTAATGTCCATCACAAAGCCAGTAATTCTCCTTCCTGTGGCAGCCCTGAGTCTTCAGCAAACGATAGGGACGTGTAAATGTCACAATTTTTGATATGTTATTTGCTTTCTGTGACATTTCGCTAAACCTGATCTCAATTGTTGTTTTTTCCAGCTCTCCAGAGAACAGACCAGACAAACATTAAAGTGACAGCAAAACTTTCTTTTTTCAGATACTGTTTAAGTGTGTTTGCATAAACAGGAAAGTGTGGTTAAAATGAGTGATACAGTTTTCTTTCGCTTTGATCTTTTTTATTTTAATATAGTCTATAAAGCAACCTTTGGAACATTGTGTAGTAAAAAGCGCAATGCAAATAAACCGAAAACATTAATGCGTCCTGACTCTTTTAAAGGGTTTTCAATATTTATAGCAACAGGAAGCGACCTCAATGAAGACTCTGTAATAACAAAAAAAGCTTATTTTTTTTCCCCTTTTTAACATTTTTATTAAATATTTCAAGCACTATAATTCTGTTATGCTTAACATTTACTGCAGCTATAAAGTCAGGAATTAATAAAAACTTAGGAAATGTAAAAACATTTAGTGTCACATATTTTATCTTTTTATCCCCCCAAAATTGTTTTATCCAAAAATAAATTTATTTTTTCATGTATTATCTTAGAGCTTTTCCAAACAATAAAAGCATATAGTGACCAAGGTCTGTCGAGCTTCATAAAGGACAGAAAAAGCATAAAAAAAGTGGTTTATTACACATATGCACTACATTTAAAAAGGCTTTGAAGCCATTTGATCATTTTCCTCCTCAAAGTAGTTCTAAAATTTCATTTGCATATTCAAACTTGAGAAATAAAGACACAGTATGGCATGTTTGACAATAAATGACATTAATTGATATATCTTTTATAACTGATCATAATATGAAAAGCTTGAATGAGATTTAAGAGCTTTGGTAAAAAGGAAAATTAATATATAATGATTTTACTCTTTTTTTTTTTCTTTGTCCTTTTTGACAGCCACTGGTTACTATTTGCATTCCCTGTATCAAAAATAAGAGTTACATTTTTTGTTATAAATCAATATAATAATGATAATATATATATATTAAATAAAACAAAATAATATTAAAATATATTTAAAAAAATAGTTTATCATATCTAAATGCCATCTGAGTGGCTTACATTCATTTATATGTGTTTCACTCATAGATCTGTTTCAATGAGGGCGATGTGTGAGAAGATTTACACAGAGAACTTCCTTAAAAGCTGTGACCTGTGTCTCTAACCTGCACCAAGGGAATATAGTGTCATTTACTCAGGGAGAAAGAAAAGAGAGAGACATCAGGATCTGCCTGTAGTTGGGTTGTCTGACACATCCTCTCGTCTAGTTCTTGTCAAACACGGCCTCGTGGGCGTTTAGCTTCAGTCTCTCTCATTCTCTTTTTTTAGTCAAAGTGTGACTGAGATGTGTAATAAGGAGCATGTGGACCTCTACTTTAAATAAACTTTATACTTTAAATACTTTAACATATCTTTACAGTTAGAATCTTCAAGCAACTCGTGATTTAATGTTGATTGAGGGAGCACAATGCAAATCTCAAATGAATCTTGACCTCATAGTAATTAAAATTAGTCATTTACATTTTTTAAATTCCAAAAACGTGAGTGTGTGGAAAGATTTAGTGAATAGTTTTTTCCTAGTTTTGTGAACATGTTTGAAACTTTACAACAACTTTACAACTTTTTTTTTTGATTGGTTTGTAAGTTCCAGACAAACAGGTTACGAAATGTGAATACAGACAGAAATATGCAACAGACATATCAAGCCATTTTAAATAAGTGCATTGATGCATAATACAGTGACACACAAAAGTTCACCACTTCAAGAAGAGGAACGTAGGACAAAAATAATTCTGTAACTCCATTTCCTTCAAAAAAACTTTTCACTTCTTATTGGTATCATACCTTTAAAGAAAGTATTATCACGCTCTTGGGACTTCAAACCATAAACCCAGTAGACAACATGCTATAAAGCAAAATGAAACTCTGACGTCTTTACAAGCTGTGGCTCCTTTGGGGCTGTGAAAATGAACCCTAATCATGGGTTTTAGTTCATCATTGGAGTAATAAGGGCCTCTTTCTACAAGCTGTGTTGTTTATAGAGGAATTTGACCGAGATGGAGAGCGAGTGAGAGGGAAAGCATTTCCTTTTTACACCCCTCTTCTATCAAACAGTGGTTTATGGAGCGGATTCTCAACCCTGAGCCAGACAGACCCCAAACACAGGGGACCCAGAGACATGGACATCCGCGACACATTGATCTATCCCTTGTAAAGCAAGATCCTCATCAGAGGGCCAGAAGCACCTGAATCAGACTGTGATTGTGGTCCACTCAAAAACGTCTGGCACGGGCAAATTTGTTCATCCACTATCCCACATAAACACACACTGGGTATTCCCGCAGGAGAAACAGATGACTGATGGCTATTAGGGAGTGTCCTGGCCTGTGTCCCAGACTCAAAACTAAATCTATCTATCCATGTATTTATTTAGCTGCCAATCTATTTCTCTATCTATTATGGTGTCGATTTCCATTGCTATGCTGACGACACCCAGTTATATTTATCTTCTAAACCTTCTAGTTCTTCTCCTCTACCTGTCTTGAATGAATGTTTATCTGAGATTAAAACTTGGCTTTCAGGTAATTTCCTTAAACTAAATAGTGACAAAACCGATGTTTTATTAGTAGGCTCTAAATCAACTTTGGCTAAGATTTAAAAATTTTGCTTCTCACATTTAAGGCTTTACATAATTTGGCTCCTCCGTATCTCACTGATCTTTTAAACATTTATACTCCTTCTCATTCTCTGAGATCGTCTCACTCTATATCTCTCGTGCCGCCACGTATTCGCTTAACTGCAATGGAACGAGAACTTTTAGTTTTGTGGTGCCTCGGTTGTGGAATTCGCTCCCCCCCAATATACGGAATTGTGACAGTCCTCAAATTTTTAACTCTCGTTTAAAAATGTATCTTTTTACTCAGGCTTACGTGTAAATTGCAGCTTCTTTTTATTTTTGATGTGTGATGGATGTAATTATGCTGTACATTTTATAATTTCATTTTTATATTGTTACTATTTTATTGCTTTTTTTAGTACCACCTCAGCAGAGGTTCCAAGCGAGCCGCACCGTTACCAAAACGTGACGTGTAAACTCTGCTGGTCACTGATTAGCTGTCATTTCTGCGTCACTGAACTTGCGACACGAGACACAACAGACCCGCTAGATTTAAATCAGCACAGTCAGCGAAGGATCAGACGCAACTTTTTTGTTTGAAGAAACGCACC
>JAUMHI010000037.1:5045039-5057210 GCA_032359435.1 Enteromius unitaeniatus | reverse complement strand
CTTTGATGCAGTTATCATTTTCTCAAGGTGCAAACAGGAAATAAACTGCTCTGGTCATCTGATAATTTGCACTAATTCACATATTTAATTGAGACCCTTTATTTTTTCCATATTTGCAGGAAGTGCACTAAACATCAGTCAGTAAGGTTTTAAGAGCTTTATAAATGAAAAAAAAAAAACTACGGTCACTATTGTGACCGGTGGGATTAAATGGGTTAATGCCAATGTGTGCACATTCAACATCAATTTATCAAAAAAAGTGTGACAAAACAAACAATGCACAACAATGAAGGCTTACACAAAGGAATCAGTAAACACCGTTCAGGATTTGTGACCGCTTTTCTCTGCAGTGCTACGGTGAAATCAAAGTGTGCAAATGCCGCTGTCCCCTAGACAGAGTGCTTATCTTCACTAAAGTGTCAGGCATAGGATAAGTGACTCATTTGGAATGGAGCTAATCTCCATAAGGCAGGCAATAAACCTGTTCTCCATCTCCACTCCCTGCACATCTACACAGTGGGAGAGACTAAAGGGGCCCACAAGCTGATCGCCGCACCGACACAAGGAGCAGATTTACGATCCCTGGGTGGTGTGTCTGAATCGGGCCAGCTCAGCTCTCCAGAGCGTCATCACAGAACCCTCCACAACTCAAACTTTATGCTTTATACTAGCACCATGAGACAAGAGAGAGGAAGACGAGAGAGGAGGAAGACAGAGAGGTCAGAATATAATTCATTCCCTTCAGTCTTACACAGGCTCCCAAGGTCCCAATGGTGAACAGGCAAAAGAAGAGATGACAAGGCTCTCTAACTGAACTTACAGTTACTATATAAAGCAAAAAGAGAGAACTACATTTTACATTTTGTGAAGAAAAAAGTGGGGAAATCCTTTCAAATTATTTATTACAATTTCAGGCTATTGCTGGGATATTGTTAAGATATTCTAAATGTTTTTGAAGTGTTTTTAAGGTTATCTAGGTGGTTGTTTACTGGCCCAAGTCCCAAGTCTATAGGTGATTTCATGGTAAAATCATGGTAAAATCATGTCAACATTTTCATTACGATTTCAGGGTATTGCTCTGGTATTGCTAAGTTTTATCGACCAAAGTTTTACAATCCTTTTGGGATAGTACGTACTAATAGAAATAAAATAATAAAATATTCTTACATAGGTTCCAAAGGTCTCAATGGAGAACAGGCAAAAAAGGCAATAATAGAGAACTCTCTAGCTGAACCTTATTAAAGTTTAGTTTAGTGTAGTTATTAAATAAAGCAACAGGAGTTGCCTCATAGTTCTTTTTTTGCAAGTTGCTATTTGGCTGTTCTGGGTAGTTGCCTTACGCCCCTAATCTGGTTTATTTCAAGTCCATAGGAGAACATTAGGCACACAAAACATTTGCAATTATACTGTAACTCACAGAGCTGCAAAGCAAAAATGCATTTTTTAATTACAGGCTGCAATTAACATCAAAAATCATACAGCATCACATTTACAAAGTGTATGACATCCCAGGGCCACCTTTCTGCGAATCAACATCAACACATGCCGCAAAGTTTCATGCACAGGCATTCCGTCTGGAGTGATATACTTCTTCCTGCTGTTTCCACTTTCCAGCAAGACGATAAAACCCAAAGCGAGGCCCCCCAGAGACCCTGACAGCACTCTACACCAAAGACAGCAGGCCCTGGTCCAGCACCTTTCATCAGAACCCTCTTATCTGCCTTTATTTTACCGATGACGCGCCTGTGGACTGTTCACCCTTCATCTCTGCTTCAGGAAACACACTCCCGCAATCTCAACAAGCATTCTACACTCACAAAAAAACAAGAAGAGCGAGATAAACAGGGAGAAAGACAGAGAGAACGCGAGAAATAGCAAGTGAGAGACAATAACAAAAATTACCCACAATGCTTTTAGGCAAAGCAGGAATTTTTTGGCAACAGCAAGCTCTCGACTGCAGGTGTGTGAGTGTGCGAAGACGGTAAGCACTCTCAGGATAATGAAAATTGTCCTTCTAAAATGTAAGAGATGATTGTGGGTGCTCGTCTGACATCTCTCTCATCCAGAATGTACCGCAAGTAACAGCGTTGATGATGACAATTGAAATCTTGATGGAAATGGCTCAGAAACATCTAGCATGCACCTCTCTCTGTCACACGCATATACATTCATACCAGGATAAAAGGCTTTTTGAGAGCCTAAGATGAAAGCTGGCTTGTTTCTTTGCATCTGGTACTCTTTAGGAATAGAAAGGGAATAGCTAAGAAGAGTTAGAGAAGAGAGGAGGAGAGAAGACAGGAGTGCCTACGCACTGTCTGATGCAGTTTTCACAAAACAGTAGCAGGACTCAACCCAAAAAGCCTGCCGGCTCCGCAGCTGTTCCAAAGCCTGTAGCGTCACGGGGTCTCAGAATAACACTGGCCAACAACCGTTACAGGAAGAGACAATGTAAGAGATAGAAAATGCTTGTCATAAATGCTGTCTTTTCTCTTTAACCTGCGAATTTTAACATAAAATTGAAATATACCAGTTTTCTAAATGCATGCTATTGCAGATTCCCAAAGAGTACATGGCTTTCTCGAGAACAAAAAAAAGGAATGCGTTCAACCTGAAAAACTTTGTGTTCATTCTCAAAAGATTTTTTCTTTTGCAAAACTGTTGCATTCCCCCAAGAAACACAATACGGGAAACATAGTTTTTCCTCTCACTTCATAATATTTTCATCACAAAAGTTTTACAAGCTTCTTGGGAAATGCGAGTGCTCTGCATTTTTCCATCCCATCTCTTTCTTCTCATTCTGAAAAGCAACGTCCTGCAGATTTCAGCTCCAACCCCATCAAATACACCTGAACCAGTTAAAGGAGTTCAGGGCTACTTGACAATAAGAAGTTGATGTTTTGGAGCAGAGTTGCAAATGAAGTCTGCAGGATTGTAGCTCTCCAGGAGCAGAGTTGGAGAGTCCTGTTTTTTCAGCTCCATATGTTATGGATCAGGGATGTCCAATTCTGCTCCTGGAGGGCCAGCATCCTGCAGAGTTTACTTTCAGTCAGCTCCAACACACTCCCTGGAAGTTTCTGGTGAGTCTGAAGAACCGGATTTCAGGTGTGTTTAATTAGGATTAGAGATAATCCCTGCAGGACTGTGGCCCTCCAGGATTATACTGTAGATCTTACTGTAATCAGTTCTAAACACGAAGACGCCTCAAAACGCATATATGTGTTTGCTGACCCCAGGAGGTTAACTAAAATAATTGACCTTGAAATGTAATTAATTGAAATTAAACCTTCCAATGAAAACAAAAGATGTATACAGGACCTATCCACTGTTTTGTAAATCTGAGCCATTACACATATCAAAATCCAATCTTAAATTGACAGAGCCAAGTCCTTGCCCAACATTTTCCCTTTTTCTATAATGCCTACACTTGGGTATACTTACCAGTTCAGGAGGAAAGATATGTCACTTGTATTGTATTGGTCTTTCACAATGTTCCTAGTAAGCAAAATGCCAAACAACACTCAAAGTTCAAGCAAAGACCACTTAAACCCCTTGAAATACTTTAAAAGGTGAAGTGAAAAGGACTTTTTTTTTATTTTGGCTGTTCAGGGAACTAGATGGCAATGCTTTGTGTGCGTCTATTCTTTGAATCCCAAAAGACAATCCTTTCTTTCTTTTATCAGGTCTACATAAAAGGATCCAAAGGGGTGGAGCCAGAAGAGAATAAGTGAAATGCACCTATGGCGATGAAGCGACTTATTAATATTCATGAGGCGAGGAACCACAGTGGTGCGTGGCATCAAAGTCAGGAATAGTGAAGACACTGTTCCTCATCTCCTCCAGACACACTCCATTTTTCACTGTTCTTTTCTTTGCATTTTCGGTGCCTCTCTATTTATTTCCATGGATTACATTGTGTTTGTGTCAAGATATAAGTATATGGATATGCGCTGGAGGTCGGTTCACTCGGTGGGAGACCTGAACAGATCTCTCTTCTCTCTGCACTCACTTCTACTTCCACTCCAGGGGATGCACACCTCTCGGCAAATTGCCCCAGCAGCTAGTTTCGCACACACATACGGATGCTTTCAACAGCCAGATTGTGCTCTTGAATTTATGTGCGCATTTGTAAACCACAAACCTCTTCTTGTGCCAATTTCCTCACTGGTCTCTATGGTCTCAGGGCATGTTTTTATTCATATACAAACTGTGTGCAACATGTTTACATCAGATGATATGATCTGTCAAATAAACACTGCTGATAAAATTCTATTTGATTTTTTAAAATCTCTTTCTTCTGATGAACACAAATATGATATGGACTAGTGTCTTTGAATGTTAAGCTGCAAAAGAATATATAAATATGTTCTACGTGTCTCTGTGTAAATGAATGACGCAAATGTGTGGTTTTGTTTACATACTGAAGCACCTGTGTTTTCAGCCTTTGCCACCTTAATATATGAGTATACATGAACACATGAATCTATAGAACTGCTCTGAGAGTCTCTTCATTAGCATTTTACTATTTCTTTTGAGTATTTTATCATATACAAACAGAATCTAAAGGTCTTCACATCAAACAGTCAAAATAAAAGTTTGGTTTAACTTAAATAAACTGTGGCAAAAACATTACTTAATGTAACGATAGTAATACTACTACTAATAAAACTATTATCAAAACATTATTTTTAAAGAAATATTTGCCAGAAAAAATATGTTACTGGCACAAGCCACGCCTCCGTGGCTCTCTCCAGAAGACAGCAGCAGGAACCTTCACCGGAGTTCTAAGGTTCCTACCCGACCCGATTTTCCCCCACGTACCTTGGCCGTTTCTGCTCCCGATCACCCGCCATTTTGTGGCCTATATCCTCGCAAAGTTTTGATTTGCCTTGCAGTCAACTCCGAGGGTTTTCCCTTGTGGTTTTCTCAGTGTTTGTTTGGATTGTTTATTGGACTTTGAATCTCGCTGCCTGCCCCGACCCTTTGCCTGGACTATCGTTGTGATTTTTGGATTTCCCTGTTTGACTCTGTTTGCCTGTGATCTTGACTTCCGCCTGTTTGACTACGATTATTAAAAGCCTGCAAATGGATCCAACTGACTGCAAAGCAAAAATGCATTTCATATGGGCCAACTTGAGGGTGAGTAAATAATGACAGAACTTTTATTTTAAGGTAAACCATCCCTTAAAGCTACTGAAAAATTATATTAGTGTTGCTACTTTTATTTCGTTCCTGTATTCCTCAATACTGGTTTATATTCACAAGCCTGATACAGAACTGAAAATCTGTAGAGCTCCCTCATCTGGGAGCCCATAAAGGTAAGCTCTCAAAACCAAAAGAACATACAATAAAGAACCAGCAATGAGTGAAGTGGGACGTGGGATGTTTGTCACACACACTCTTCTCCATGTTCTGCTTTGAAACTGGCGACAGGCCCTCCATCGGCCATTAAAAATTCAAATGTTAACAAAAGACTGCGGAGATTACATTAAATGACACGGACCTCATTTCAAGAACCTTTTGAGGAATATCCACTCAGCCACCGCTACTATGGTTACACGAACCAGGCACCGTTTCGGGAAAAACGCTTCAGCTTTTCATAGGACAGGGAAGAAAGATGAGCATGAATGTATTTAGCATGAAGCACACCCTTATCTTCATTCCAACATTATATTAACTTTCCAGGACTGTAGCATGAAATAAATCCGAAATCTGAGTACAGTGAAATAACCCTCGGGTGGTTGAAAAACAAGACTTCCGATCATAACCACAGAAGGACTGACTCCAATTCCCAACCTCGTCCTATTTCATCTTTATCTCTCATTTCATGATTCTGTATAAGGAAATAAACCAGTCTGGTGATGACTACTATATATACTTTGCCGCTGTCAGTTGTTTTTCATCAAAACAAGGGAGGAATCTTATCAAGCAGGCATTAGCATTTGCGCTAACTCTGTTTCTGTTTACGAATGCACAGTACGAGCACAAGTAAGCATTTTGTTGTGATTATTATAGGCCGTTAAATTTGATTTACACAGAGAGTATAAGACAGCGAAACGGGGCGAGAGAGAAAACCAGTAAAATGACAGTATGATTTATGAGCATTGATTGATTAGCTGGTGAATTGATGCATAGAGTCCGTTTTTATTGACACAACCCCACGACAAAAGAGTCGTGCTGACTGTCAGCTATTCATCATACGATGCGTCAGCCTAACACTAGTCATGTTTATGGGTCTATCACACCTTTATTGGATGAACATGTAAATCTCTGGAAGTGAATCGACCAGAACCTTGATGGTAAACTGGTAAATTGCTAAGTGCATTACTAGCCTTACCTTCAAGTCCTTTTTGGAAACTTTTTATGATTTTGGATACCATCATGAGTACGTTGTGCATAAAAATATATCAACACTGGAAGCCAAACACAGTTTGGTAAAAAACGTATTCTTTTGAAGGGAAATCTTTACAATAGCTAGTTACTAATTGTCCAGTACACCAAAGGCATAGTCAGCACAATGCTAATGCTAATAAAATCCGATTCTGACCTCTGACCCCCAAGTATTATTGGACTTGTAACCTTTGAGCGGACAACAGGGATTTGGGATACTCCTAACAGTGCTCTCTCACTGTAGTGTGGCTTCAAACCCGTTCTAAGCCTCATTCAAACCATAAGCCTCTATCACAAAGCACCTCTTACTGCCCGAGCTATCGATCAGCTATGTGAGAGGAGAGTCAATACAGGCCTGAAAAAGATCTACACCTTTTTCTTTCATACTTTCCCTCCTCGCTGCATCTCACCTTCCCTCTCGGGCAATCTTTTCATTCCTCCCCAACTACCCCTTCATTCTAATTTCTGTTGTCCAGAAATATACTTGATCTCGTGTGCAGTTGAGTTCTAAAAAGGTAGCAAGCAATTCACAAGCAATTTAAGTCTTGACAGTAGGTATTAGTGCATTAGACACCAAGTAAGCCAGAAATGTCAAAACATGTCAATAAATACATAAATAAATTCAAATCTAATAAAGAAAACTGTTCTAATTTAATAATTCTATATTTTTAAATATGTATAAATCAATTATTCAACAATATATTTATTTTTTACAATGTATAACTATGTATATATATATAAAAATTATTTATCATATAAATATATCTACTTTGCAACTGCACTGCACAATATTATTCTCGTCAATTATTTGTTATCCCCCTTTATTCATCTCCTTTCTTGCACAAGGTGAATGCTGTAGCCTGGTAATGTGAGCCCATCTGTTCTAAGACTTGTTAGGATAATGAATCCTTATGTGGCCCAAATGACTTCCTATTAGAAATAAGGATGAAGGACAAATTAGCTCTCATGACACAGAGGCAGATACAGAGAGAGAGCGCAGATGGACCCAGTCAATACGAATAAAGGCGCAGTAAAGGAGGGTCAGCTTTATAGTGAGATTAAGAACTGTCTCTCTCTCTGTCTATGATGAAGGACTAAGACAGAATACAGTTGGGCTGGAGAAACATAATTCACCTGCTGTTCCAATGTACAGTAAACACGGCAGATGGTTTCTGAGCAACAGCAGCTGTGTGTATGTATGTATGTGTGGACAGAAGCTTTATGTGTTAAAAATCCATTAGCAGCATTCACAGAAAAAGGTCCTGCACTTCTCTAAATGAGACTGTACAAGCTTGCTATATCTGCAGTATATGAGCTGTTGCTCTTGGCTCGAAGGGAATCACAGTCCATGAATAATTGTTTACAGAAGACTCTGACTGCTCATAAACCACTTTCGTAGAATAATAAATCAGATCAAAGTAGATCAAACATACACACACACACCATTGTTTTCTATGAAGTTCGGGTCTTCTATCCCCCCCCCAATAACAATTATTTCATCTTATTTTAAATGCTCATTAAGCTGTTTTTTTTCTTTTGGGAACTGTTGACTGTTTGTTATAATTTAGACAAAGAAATAATTAGTAAACAAACAGTAACAAATTAACAAATTAAAATGCACTTTATATACACACACTACAAATTACAGTTTATTTACTACACACACACTACACAGCAATACATAGGCTACTTTATTATACTCTCTCTCTCTCTCTCTCTCTCTATATATATATATATATATATATGAAGATTTAATTGTTGTTTAAAAAAACAACTCAAAAATCATGTTTTTTTTATTATTGTGCTATCCATTTAATGCACAAAATGAACTGCAGTTATGAGTTATACAATACAAATATGCAAAAGCAAACTCAAATATGAGTTATACTTTTTGTGCAAATAAACTCTCTTTTTTGTGTGTGTGTTTTTATATATAACAGGAAACCATATGGGTAACATTTTAGGATAGGCAACACTCGTTAACTTTTAACTACGACTTTCCCCTCAATTCTTAATTTGCTTATTGATAGTTAGTATTATAGTTGTTAAGTTTAGGTATTGGGTAGGATTAGGCAAGTAGAATAAGGTATTAATATGTGCTTAATCAGCACTAATAAATGGTTAATATTTTAGTAATATGCAATATTATGGTATATACTATAGTAAAATGCTTATAAGCAATTAATAGGTGTAACCATTAAATAAAGTGTTACCAGAATATGTTTAATACTTGCATTACCAGATATATGCCTACTACAAAAAAGCAAGATGCGATGAAAGTAAAGAACAAATATGACAAGGAAGTGCAGCCAGTGGTGGTGCAAAGATGCAAAAAGTTTGAGTAGCTGAAATATGTGGAGGACGTATGTGAGATGTGTGTAGGCTGTGGCAGGGTGTGAACAGGGTCACTCACAGAAATACTGTTATTGTCAGGGAAAAAAAGGTGCTTATTTTTACCCTTTAAGTTAGTTTAGTTGTTATTGTTCAACTTTTCCATTTGGTTACAGGTCATTGTATGTATGCCTAATTCATGTGCTCTTGTTTAATTGTTAATTCCGAGTCATTCTGTCCTGCTGGGGGCCTTACAAATTTAGAACGGATAATCTCTGCAAATGTGTGTGTGTGTGTGAGCGTGATACTGCGTGTGTGTCACTCTGCGTGTGCTTATGAATCTGCCTGAGCTTGTGTTTTCACTGTCTGGTGCTATAAAAACAGATTAGTTTGCTCTACATCTAGAAGGCGGCAAGGTGAGCCAATAAACAAAATTAATTACAAGCTGTCTCTATTTCACATATACGCACAAAAATACACAATCACACACCGTAATGCTCTATCATCCTCTCAACGGCTCCTTGGTGGCTGTGTGAAAGACAGTTTACTCATGTAAATCTCCACAGAGAATTTCAGTTCAAAGACACATGACTGCAGCACAATGCAGCGCACCTGCTATAAAAGATTTAATGCAAGCATTGCTGTCAGTGTGTTTCAGTGTGTGTGCATGTTTCTGAGAAAAACAGCCACAGGAACCAGAGTTTTATGTGTATTCTGAAGATAACGAGTGAGGCACTTGCCTGTGCGATACAATGCCAACTGAGATGCCAATGGGGAACTAAGTGTAGCTAAGCTACCAGCTAGACAAAATGTTTTGGTAGCATGAGAGTAGTTCACTGGTTTATTCTCAGTATCGAGTACTTTTGCAAAGAGTAATAAAAAGCAATATCACTGCATTTTTTACAGCTTACAGGACTGACAGACAGACCATTAAACATAAAAAACAGACACAGGGTTAGGCAAAAAAGACAGACCAATAAAAAAATAGACAGAAAGACAGAGCTATAGAAAGACAAAAGGAGAGGCAGACAGAAAAAATGTTAGACACAATAATAGAACAATATATAGAACGATAGAACGATAGATAGAACGATAGAACGATACATAGATAGATAGATAGATATATAGATAGATAGATAGAATCTTGCACAATAGACAAGAACGACACAGGGCTGAGGTGTACAGCTGTGCGATCCAGGAATGGGTTGAATGTCAAGGTGTAGTGCGTTTGTAAGACATCTGCTGACATTAGTGCTGACACTGGCACCATGTATCCTGAGCCGTAAAGGTCAGCGGTCTGATGAACCGCACATAAAGCTCACATATGGTGGTCTTCTAAAGGATCGGACAGCGTGTCTGGGTCTTTTTTCCCGTAAGAGGTGTAATAAATTTTGTAGAAATGACCCTGGTAATTTTCTCACTGGAACCAACAAAATCATGTGGCTGAATGAACTCAAGAGGGATGGAGAAAGAGAAAAAAATTACCCAAGAGTTCTGCTTGCCTGACTTCATATCTTCGTTGGATCTAAGCTGGAAAGTCCTTGAGAAATAAAATTAGACAGAGTGAGAGAGCGTCAAATCTGTTCCATTTTAATTAAATTTCTTGTCTGCCAAGGCCGGGGCTGCCCTCCCCAACACCCTCCCTCTCGCTGGTTGCGTTGTAATTGCATTTGCAGCCTCATTTGAGCAGACTGAGTGAAGGCTGATTGTATTGGTCTGGTAATAACCACAGCGGGCTCATGGGCCGCTGAGGGCCTGTGGAAACACTGCCGTACCGATCCAACACACAGCACCCTTCCCTCCTTAGACTTTGTTATGCTGCAAGAACTGATGCACTGGAGAAGATGCATTCTGGGTAAAGATCCTCCGTAAATGGTAAAATAGGTAAAAAGCTTTTTAAAATTAATTGGGTTCTTTAAAGAGAAAACCACCTCAAGGTTTCGTTCTAAGTAGTTAAATGGTAATGAGAACAGATTTCAAGGAAAAATTGGGGATAAGAATGAGAGGCAATCATCAAATTAGGCACACTTGAAGTAGAAGTGCGGCACTTTATTGTTTCCTGAACTCAGACAGGCTGGAACATTAAATAATAAATATTTATATGACACAGTTACATTAAAAAATACCATTTTATTTCTGTAGTAAGACTTATTTTTGAGTTACACTATTCAAAGAGAAGAAAGTGTGAAGAGGACAAAAGACAAAGTCGTTTCAGAGTCAGAGCAGGCTATTACATTTTGAGGAAAGATTATAAAGACAAATATCTTTGGAATAATGTGATCTTTCACAATAAGACGAAGGTGTGAATTAATAAATTAAGTTGTGTCAACTTTGATTTCAGGTTGACTTTGAATGTCATAGAAAAAGAAAGAATGAGATAGGACAGAGAAGAAGCAGAATTTTGTTCTTGTGTCTTCCCAGTGTCAGTGGCATATGTTGGAGGATGGTCATGATGGAAGATGTCCAGCAGTACATATCATCGAATGACAGGAATCAGATCTTTTACTCAAAATCTAGTCCAGTTGTTTGACATATCAGAAAACATGTCAAAGAGAAATTGCTGATACTTAGAAACTGGACAGTTTGTATAGTTTTGCTGATAGATCAGAAGTGATCTCTGTGGTGATTACGACTGTTGAATGTATTCCTACCGCCCCGTGACAGACAATTCCTCCCAGAGTCGTCTCCGTGCCAAACGCATCTATCTTCAGACTGCACAACAAACCCACTGTCTGGGAAAACATCCAACTCTTCTCTCTCTTATCCATCTCCTGCTATCTTTAACACTTAAACATCTGACAGACGCGACCACAAAAATAGAAATGATACCCAAAAAGAAAGCCTGAGGATGTTAAGAGCAATTCTCAAATTTGTACAACATTACATGACTGTATATATGTAAACAAATAAAACAAAACAGAGAGACATATTAGGATGAATGATAGAACTGTGTAGACATTTTAAAATAAAATCAGATGTACATAGACAGACTGAAGGAGGATAAAGTGAATTGAGGCCAAGTATGGTGACCCATACTCAGAATTTGTGCTCTGCACTTAACCCATCCAAGTGCACACACACAGCAGTGACACACACTTCGGACACAATGCTGCAGCACCAAGGGTGCCTTACTCAAGGGTCTCAGCTAAGTCGCGGTATTAAAGGTGGAGAGAATGCTGCAAATTCTACCAACAATCCCTGTTTTAGACTCGAACCTGCGACCTTCGGGGTACAAGTCTGATTCTTTATTCATGACTGCACCCCAGAATGACAGATAAACAGGCACATAGACTGACAGATGCGCACATCGACTGACCGACAGACTGACCCTGTGCCCCAATGTGCACACTATCCACCCTATCAGATCTAAAGAGTATTGAAAATTACTAATATCACATAGACTTAAGGATGTATAGTATGCATATTGGGACACAGGCTTAATGACATACAGAT
>JAUMHI010000037.1:5013797-5037644 GCA_032359435.1 Enteromius unitaeniatus | reverse complement strand
AAACTCAAATTTGCACTTTATATATAAATATATATATATATATATATATTTATATATAAAGTGCAAATTTGAGTTTTGTCAAATGCATAATGTAAAATGTTTAATATTTAAGTACAAAAAAGCTAAATGCATGAATGAAGTGGTGCGATATTTCAGATTAGAAAAAATCATGACGTTTGCATAAATATATAAAGCAAAAGTAGTTATATGTAAATATTTAAAGTAATATGTATATACTGTAATAATTTTTCGCAAAAAATAATGCATTATGTGAAAAGTAAATATATAAATGCAAAAACTAAAATATGCTAAATGCATAAAAATACAGTTTAAATTGTACTTGTCATGTCAAATGCATAATATAAAAATGTAAATATCTAAGTGCAAAAAATAGTCAATTTACCATGAATTTTTGATTAAGGCATAAAACAGGAAATAAATTAGGAAAAAAATTACAACATGATTAAGCCAAATGCATAACATGGATATTTATAATTTATTCATTCAATTTTTTATGGTTACATTTTTATTGAAAAAAAATCATATAAATGAATATTTTTATTTTATTTTATGCTAACTCAATAGTGACAATTTTACTACATCAAAGCATAATATAAGCAAAAAAAATAAAAAAGTATTAAAAATTGTAAAAAGCTGAAAAAAAATAGTGCATTTCTTTAAATTATAAAAAAGGAAATATGGGAAAAACTCACCCCATTTTTATCCCATGTAAATGTGCAAATAAATGTACATCTGTTTCATCATGCTTGAATTTGACATGCCATGCTTTCGAGAACAACCAAAGCCAATTTCCCTGCTGTTAGTGACTAATAGAGCCTGTAAACGGAGCTTTCCACTCTTCATATTGTTTTGACTGTTTAGAAACGCAACATTTCAGCACAAAAAAACAGATGTATCTAGAGCAGCATTCCAGATAAAGATCAATATCCATGACGAATCTGTCGTTTGTCTGCATGTGTACATTTCAGAAGACGTCGCGTCTGGTTCCGGAGAGAAACGAGGGCTATAAGTCTTTAATCTAATTTCAGTGAGATTCATTAATCTGGCTGTCTTAAGGACCTGCGTCAGGAGAAAAGCGCTGAGTTGTGCCAAATGGTGCCCACCGATGTATTCATCACTTCCTGTGCCACATTACCCCAGTCATCAAACGCCGGGCTGGCCCATTTCCGCTCAGCTCCTCCTGTCCTTTAGAAGTCATTACTCACATCTTTGCATACAGCAACGGGCTGTTTACTTGTCGTCAGCACTTCGTCGAGTGTGTGTGTGTGTGTGTGTATTGAGCGGGTTTGTATCTGCGATCGCTATGCTGTGACCGTGATCATAAATACTGATCAAGAGTAGTGTCATCATCTACCTGTCTCAACAGACTCTCTCTCTCTCTTCTCTCCTCATTTCCATCCCAGTCATATGATTTACAGAGATGCCTGGCTATATTACATATTTCACTTCCCTTATTTTCACCTCATAAAACTCCAAACGGTGGAACAGCAGGGACAAACATGCACATACACACTCATGAAAGACCGGGTGGCACCAAAAGCATCAGTCGTTGGGATTATTAATATTAAGAAGTGGTACTGTGTAGAACGCCTTCAAAATAGGAAAATTCATCCGTTGACTAGATGGGTTTTAGGAGAATAAAAAAAAAAAACTTCAATCTGATGCTAGATTATGCTTTTCAGATTAACATACTGGTTTTCGTTATCATCTGTTGCCAAAGGAAAGATAAAGTCTCCCTCCTGTAGGTTCCTTAAAGCAACAGTTTATGTATAGTTATCTAAGAAACTTTGGAGCGATATTCCCCCATGGCATCAGGGGAACTTGTTTTTTTCAGACATTTAATGAACTGAAAAGGTTTTCAATACAGAATCAGAAAGTTTCTCCTGTGGCATCATCTTCTCACTTGCCTTCAGAAGAAGAAAAACAGGTGCTGCGTCCAAAGTCAAGAACAATCTGAGTAGGTACTACTGTACATTTAAACGTGAAATAACTGTGACTTAAAATATGTTCTACATAGAATGAATATGGTAATATGAATGAAATAAGGATACATTTGCCATGCTGTTACCGTCACATGACCCCCCTCAAACAATTTTACAACAATTTCTATACGAACACCTTTTGGAGGGTATACATTAGCACCCATATAAATATTCTAACCCAAAACAACATGCGCTGTGAGTGATGTTGATTAGCCCAACACATGGCATTTGAAAAAACCGCTTACATACTTACAGTAGGATCATGGGAACTATGAGGTTTTCTTATTCTATCAGACTTTAAAGCCCTTTTTGACATCTATTTTTTTTTCAGAGTGTACAGAAGCACACAACCGACCACAAATTATAACTTCTGCCAGTCTCTGCCTCTCTATCACTCCTTTCTGCTCTTTTTCCCTTCCATTCATTTCAGGTGATATTTGCCTTGGCCCTCTCTGTCATGTAACAGTAACGACTTGAAATTAGACTCGAATGAAGATTTAGCTCTCTCAGAGACCGTAAATCCAGTCTAAGCTTTCCAGGAGGAACGGCGAGTGAAGAGTGACAGTGTTGAAATATCCGTTCGCGCTCTCTGCTCATCCTTTTCAATGCCTCATCTCCAGCAAAGGAGAAGAGTTCATGACATTTAAATAAGTCATCCGGTGCTGATCACCGAGACCGCTCTAAATCCATTATAAAACCATTACATCAACCTCTCCCGACGACACACATGCCTATGACTTCATTTTTTCACACTTCCTTTGACACTTCTGCCACCATTCTGCACACACTTACAATTGTCATACTGTTATCTGGTTAGACTAAGGCAAATTTGAACTTTTCACTTTATTTCAGGCCTCTGAAGCTGATCTCCTGCAGTGACTGCAAATAAAGAGGGATCTAAAACTTTTATATCCCCTGTATCAACTCCCTCTGAGTGCAGATGTAAAACACGCTCGGCTAATTAGTAAATTAGGTAATCACGAACAAGACCAATTAGGGAATACTGAGATAAATACAAGAGGGACCGGGTATGAATAATTCCTATTTCCTTAAATGGTTTTCAAAAAGAACCTTTTATGATGAACTTATACATTTATAAGCTACTTTATTTTGCTCTTTTAACTTTGTTTGTATATATCACAATTTATTTTTATTGTTATTAGCAAGAGAAAAGAGAAAATGCTTTGAAAGAATCAACCTTCATCATCATCTTTATATCACATTCTTCTATAATTTATATAAAATGCAAGAAATTCTGTTCTTGTTTTATTTCCATCTGATTTTCCATATAAAACATCTAAAAATCCTTGAAATAAGCCAAATATTTCACTTAAAAATGCTTACTGGAATTTGTAAAAAAAAAAAAAAAAAAGAGGGAAGTATATTTATAAATATATACATATATTTTTATAAAATGTTAATATATATTTTTTTCACACTTTTTACTTATTTATAATTATGTTTCTGAAATGTTCAAAGTTACACAGCCCACCAATAATATTAACAAAACTAAAAATCTATTATATACTCAATTATAAACCAATTTATACCTATTATAAAGCCAATAAGAAATCTGATTTATCCATTAAATATAAGTATAATAACCACATAAACACTTTTTAGTAATATAAAAGCATTATATTTACTACAGTGGACAGTTTTTTTTTTTTACAGAAATGTGGCTATTCTAAACACAATTCTGTAAAAATGAAGTTGAAATATTGCTTACAGATGGCTTCAACAGAAGCATATACAACCGATTAAGAACCTCAGAGCACACAGTAGCTTTTTCTTGAAAGGTTTCCACAGTACCATTAAAAATTGGATTTCTCTATGGGCAAAATAAATGGGATTTTTACTTTCGGAACCCAACAGTTGGGCTCTATTTGAAATAGATCCAGCACATTTAAAAAAAAAAAAACAGGAAGCAAAATTGCTCTCAAAGACAGAACGCCAATGTTGGGCAGCCAATTCTGGGAAAAGCCAATTCTTCTAATTAAAATTACAGCAATGGTTTTCATCTGTAGGTTCACACAGAAACTTGATTCTGCTTGTCATCCAAAGCATTTTTTTTCTGCTGATTTCTAGGGACTGCAGCTCTTAGATTCCTCCTGTTTCTCGCGGTGGCTTTCATGTCACCCTGCGTTTCAGTCTGCTGGTTTTTGATCTAAAAGCTGGAGTGCGTTTATGTGTGCGAGGGGTGCGCAGCAACACTCTGAAAACGTATTTATCTTTGTGTAATGGTACTTCATTGATATTCACAGCCGGCTGTGGATCAATGATCCCTGGCAGACTTGCTATTATTTCATTTCTTGTATCTAAAAGGCGTATCGAGGATTCAGCTAAATTGTTTTGAGCCCGTTTTGGCTGAGTCGTCACAAAGGCGCTGTGTGGGCTAAGGCACTGAAGTACAGATATCTACACACACACACACATCAGTATTCACACTATGGCACAATCCCTGAGCCAATAACAGCAGCTATGATTGCTCCCTCAGCCAATAGGAAGCTACAACCATCCACTACCAGCCAATCAGAACAGACCAGGTGGAAGAGAGTGAAACCCGGTCAAAACCTTTACTACACATGAATCACAGTTCTTGCTAACTGTAAATGAGCATATAAGACTGCCAATATTAGCTCCAAACGAGGTGGTGATGGGCAGGTCAGAGCAAATGCTTTCAGTTAAAATAACTGGTTTTATTCAAGTCTAAAATATAATTTAATACTGATGAATCAGTCGCTTTCTGACTTGATTTTCTGACTGTAGGTTACATTGATACACTAGTAAGTGCCTTTTTTTTTTATTTTTTTTTTTACAGTTTTTTTAGTTGTTGAATAACCTGTTCAACAATCCTTTCAAAAACTCTGACTCATTAGAGAATCAAACCATTTTCTGAGTCAATCTTTGAATCATACACTCCACCAATTTGCTTGAAAATGCTGATTTAATCACAAATTTAACAAGTATCTTTATGAGCTAATTATTGAATCATCAATTCAAATGATTCATTCAAAAAATAAATAAAATTGATTCAATAGAGAAGGAAACAAGTTTTTTGAACGAATCGTTGAATCATTTACTCCACCATGTAGTTTGAAAACAATGATTTAAGTCACAAATTAAATAAGTGTTTTTATAAGTGAATTACTGAATCAATCATAAATCGTTTTTTTTTTTTTTTTTATACAGAGCGCTTTAAATGACACGGAAGAGGAAAAAAATCTTTTTTAAATCTTTTGTGTTCCCCTGAAAAACTTTGCATTCTCTCGCAAACTTTTTGTGTTCTCGTGAGAGGCATCTGTGTGGTGCTTTTCCCTTGCACGTTTTGTGAGGGAAGTCAAATATCTTCGCAAGAGAATGCAAAGTTTTTTGGGGGAATGCAAATATCTTTGCGAGAACGCATATGATTTTTTTCTACTCACCCAGAATTTTCCCACCAAAACGTCACTTAAGGGGCTCTATAGTTCAAAAAGACTTCGTAGACAAAACAGTTCGGTTGTGGCTTTCTTTGGAAGAATTTTGGTTCATGGAGCAAAATCAAACAAAGTAACTGGCAATATGGTATCTTAAATGTAATCTAAAATTTACAGTACTCTGTAGTAGCTTACTGAACTGTTGTATAAAGCTGTGCCACACTGTCAATACTTAAAACAGTCTTGTGTGATATTGTATATCAATATCTAATTTATTTTTATCATTATTATTTGTGATGATTCTAATAATAATAATAAAAAGAGCATTTTACCTATGGTTGAATGAGCTCTCAGTGAGAGCATCAAAGATAAGTACTGTTCCCTCAGATCACAGCAGTAGATAGACACCATAGAGACCAGCACAAAACTCAAACATCACTATTTAGTTCCCTACATTGTAAGCGCTGAGGGCAGAGTGTAATGCATTAGCCGGCAAATAAAAAGCAGATTCAATTCAAGTGCCTCACGCACACAGAGCTTCCCAATGCAGCATGTCATTTATTATCAAAACTGATGCATCTGAGAATGAAGCATAAAAGCCGAAACACAGATTTTCTTGGTGAAAGCGTCAAACTTTCAAAGTTTAATTGCTGCACTCTCGTGAACGGCACTCTGAGAAATCTGCCGATTTGTTCTTGAGAAAAAGTGCTGTTCTACTAAAACAGAGCAGATTGTGGGTGAACGTGTGCAAAAAAAAATACAATTCCTCTGAAGGTGATTTGAGGCATGTGTGCGTATGATAATTAGCTTACAGGAGCGATCGTCCTGGCGGGAGACACTATCAAGGCCGGACAGACGGAGAGTTTGCTGAATGTCAGACAGTGAGGAGAATGGCAACGATGTTTAAAACATGAGTCTGCACTTCCCGTTTTTCGCTTGCCATCTCGGATTAAAGAGCGCAACCTTTCCTAACATCTTTAGAAACACATCCTGTAATTCAAGGTTTCGATGCGGATTGACCACCTCTGCCGACCACACACTCTGTCTTTTTGACTGGCAGTTCATTACTGCACATTTCCTGTAAGTCCAGGTGTGTATATTTGGTGTGTGCAAGCGGAGTGAAGCAGAGAGAGGACAGTCCATGGTAAATAGATTCTGTGTTTTCCAATGGTGTGTCACAGTGACATGTAACACTCTAAACGCCACCCTCCTCCCTCTCTCACCGTCGCTCTCTTATTACAGTCGTTCTGTCCACATCGACCTCAGCTGTCCATCTTCACCGGCTTACCTACACTGGAAGGACGACATTACAGTACGAGACACCCGAAACAGTTAACGAGAGCGCCACATTCAATGACCTAGATAGCCACGGCTGCTACAAACATCTAATTTCTCCAAATACACCAAAAACAGGATTACATTTTAGCTTGATTTGTAGGTGACAGTGTCTAACAGATTGTTTCAGTGCTAAATAAATTACACGGCCTGCTAGATTGGACTTAAACAAGCAATTCCAGAAGCAATCTGAAGCCTTCGCACTTTCAAAATAATTTAAATAATACCTGACGCATCAAATGCTTCACCTACAGAATTTCTAGAGACACACCTGGTTGATTAATTCACATCTCTCATCTCTCATTGGCTGATGCATCATTCTAAGGCAGCATGTGATTGGTCAGTAAGGTCAATCTCACATCTATTTCAGTCAAAACTGAACATCAGGAATGTAGTTTTGTCAAAGAATTGCACTTTTTTTTTAACTATAAATATCTTAAAAAGATATTTTTTGCCGTTAATCCATACTGCAACTTTAAACCTTAAAATGAAAAAAGTTACAGCAGGTATTTGTTCATCTCTCAGAGGAAGTAATGCATATGTGTGCTATGTTTGCATATCAAAAAGGATAAAGGGTGTGTTTGAAGTAAATGACACTGTAATGCTGTAATGTAATGAGACCTGTAAGTTTACCAATAGAGCTTGTGTTTCTCTGAACCCAGTCACCTGAGAAGTAGTCCTGTGTGCCCTTTCCCACTTATAGAATTATCTGCAGGGAAGGATACATTTATATATATATATATATATATATATGTGTGTATATATTATACGTATTTATTCGATAGGAATGATCCAGGTTCAATACAAGTTCATTCTCGTCAATTATAGAAATCCCTCACTTAGTAGAAATCAACTAAATCATTCTGTAGTAATGTACTTACTGTGGATGTCTAAGGAACTGCACAGGTAAAAAGTTTTAATATATATCTTATATATTTGAAGAGTTTAGATGCAAAAGCCTCTAAAAGCCAGCTTGAGAAAATGATACTGACTGAATGCTCTCCACACTTAGTATATGTTCATTAAGTACTTTCACTTCAAAGGCGCTAAATGCCAGCCTCAAGCCATTAAGAAGTGCCAGTACATAGAATATATATATATTAAGAGTACAACCACAAGATTTAAACATGACACTTTATTCCTATTACGATCACATAAAAGCAGTCAACCTGGCAACCTTTCTATGACATGCCCTATCATACTTGAAATAAGAGCATTGACATAGTAAAACACTCACAGGAAATACATTAGTAAGGAAAAAGCAGATGTTCATCTATATGTACCTGTTGTGTCAAAGCAAAAAAAATCATTTAGAAACTTTAAATCTAAAAAAAAACAACACTTTTAATGAAAAAAATCAACATCTAAACTCTAGGAATGCCTGATTAGAGTCGCCTTGCATTAATGTAAACACAGTTTTAGCACATTCTAACATATCAGATTCTCAAATTGGACCCAGAACATTGCTTTAAGGCAGACAAGCAAGTTTAAATTGGGGAATGTTTGGGATTTATGCATTAGCACTGCTGACTTTTCAGTCTGAGGGCGCTCCAATTTGAGCAGAAAAATTGATTGTGCCTTAAAGCAAAGAAAATGAACAACAGAAGAAAACTGGGGAAAATAAGGCGAGGGTAAGGAAAAAGGAGACAGGTGTGTCATAAGCTGTGTAATGGCCTATTCAAGTGTTTGTATCCCAACCATAAAATTGGTGTGTCCCCTAGTGTTCTGCCTGACTTGAAGCAGTTACATGGCATCCTCCCACCGATTCACTCCATTTGAGTCCAAATCGCAAAGACTAACAAACGGCCTCCCTGCTGGCCTGCTTCAGATTCACAGTGACAGCAAACATCAAATGCAAGTGATCTGTACAGAATGGACTTTACAGCATCTGCATAGTGGAAGAAGATAACTGCCTGATAACATAACACAATGAGCGAAAAACACAAACTCCAAACAGACAAGCAACGCTTAGCCTGTAAACGTTAATATAAACGTTAACTCAAGAAAAGATCAAGGCAGCATTCAAAGGTCAGTGAAGAAAACTTAATAACAGGCTGCAAATATTCATGAAAGATTAACATTTAAAAACTGAACGTGGCAAGTGTCTCTAAGACTGTATCTCAAACTCAACATTAAATTAATAGCTGTTACTCCACTTTTGGTACTGGAGAGGTTTTGACACAAAAATCACTTGTAAAAATAGCCTTAAAAGCAACAGCTAGAACGAGTTAAAAACAAACTAATCAGTATGTTTTCACATTGAATGTCAAGCCAAGCCACCATTATTTATACACATATAGTTATGTTTTGCGATGCAGATGTCAAGAAAACTTTACAGTACTAAACACGGAAATAGTGACATGTTGACCATTAAAATATATGAATTAAGAATCCCATCACACGAATCACAGTGTTACTGTTCTTTTTGTATTTTTGATCAAATATATGTAGTCTTAGTAGACAAGAGTTTTTTTTCAAACACACACACACTCAAATCTAAATTATTCCAAACTTTTGACACACTGTATTATACGTCTATCAACTGGAAAATATGCTATTGCATTGTAAATAAACCAACAAATAAATATTGTACTTCACTGTAGAAACAGTGAAAATGTTGGTAAAAATTACTGGAATTATTATTGAGCAACCTTCTTCAGCATCCTTGCAGAGTGGTTTTTAGTATTAGACAGCACGTCTCACATCATCTTCAGGAAAAGCAGAAATCTAATCATTTACAATATAGCCTATCATCCTACAAAGTTATTAAATTTGTGGGACAATTTCATGAAAATGGTTTACAATAAACAGTTTAAAGAGGGTGAACTCAGAAACACACTCAAACAGCTGCGAATTCTGCAGGCTCATTGATTTTCAGTTTGTCTTTCTGCATACTACGAGCATGTTGCGAGCTGTTAAAGGCGGCTTTCAGATGAATGTTAGCAGGTCATCTCTCCTGTACCTAGTGAGGCTTAATCAATGGACACTGACAAAAAGCCAACTCCAGACTGATGACCATCTCTCCTGCTGTCTTTAAACACAATTCAGAGGAGCTTTAATGAAGACACATCCGTCTACCACAGGAGATCTCCATATGAAAGGCCAGATTTGTATTCACTACCCTACTTCACTCTGTTTCTGCTATTTATGCGCCTCTTGTACGGTATTAGCAGGCTTTAGCAAAACACTCCAGCTCCCTTTTGAATTTCAGCCAATTCATTATTATTTTCATCCAAAACACACACATAAGCTATACTCGGGCACTCTCCTTCAATACAGAGGATCGAATCATCACATTCATCCAAGACTTCTCAAGGTGTCTTCATGAATTTTTCAATGATTTTATTAAAAATTACTCAGTGTTGGGGTGTAAAAATACAAGAGAATGAGTGTGGGCGAGAGAAGAAAAAAAGCAAGCACCATGCAGATGAATGCATTAATTCAATTAGTCTAGTGCAGACCAGAGCACTGCGCAGGAAACGCACACACTGGGCAAAATAATCGGAAATTGCGAGAGTCCACAATCTTAATTGCGTACAAATCAAATCAGTCATGACCTGGAAAAGATAACGGACGTGTGGAACGAGAGGAGATGAGCTGTGGAAAAGGGAAGGACTCTGTGTTTGTGTTTCTGATTGACAGATTAATAAAATGAGGTTGATCTAACAAATGTGGGGGATAAATACTGTGTGTGTAACCTACTTCAGTGTATATGTTGACTGGGATAAAAGAATGATCTGAAAGTGTGTGGTGAGCTTCTTTTGCTCAGAAGTTGCCTTTTTATATAGCTAGATTTATTCTTTATTTAGTTTGTGCTGTCCACAGCTTTCATGCAACACAGCTCAAAGAGAATCAAAACATCCTGCAAAATTTCAAATCTGAAAGTGCACCTTGTATAAAGTTTTTTTTTTTTTTTTTTTTTTTACAAAGAAAGAGCCATTGAAACATTGCAGCACTGTGTTCACAAATGTTGCTTTAGCTTTATCAAGCTTTAAAAGTGCGATAAAATTAAAATTAGACCAATCATTGCAGATTAGTGTCATACAAAAGAGGGGTTTGGAAAAATGAATCGTTGAGCAAATCGTTTGGGAGTTGTTGAGCAAAGGAGGTAAAAATAAAAGCATATTATATGACAACGAAAGTGTTTTTTGACCTTGCATGCATGTAAACCTGTTGTTGGGGACTCCCAGAAGCAAAATATAAACTTTTCATTTATCATAATAGGTGCACTTTAAGCAAAAGCAAGAGATTAAGCAGAGTAAGCAGGAATTGTTTTCCCAAAGGTATTCAGTGTCAAATATGAACAGTCTCAAATAAGGTTAAAACGACCTTGTTTTTTAATAAAAATTTCATATTTAGCCCTTTATGGATTACAAAGAGCCTTAACCAGGGGGTTAAAATACTGAGTATGCTGAAGCATCTAGCACAAAAAGTGTGGGAATCAGGAACGGACAGTAAAAGTTATAGTAATCGCTAATCCACTTTCATCTGAATGTAAATTTGTCTAAATATAAGCCTGATCTTATTCCAGCATCTCAATCCTGGATCCCATTCAAAAGAACATTAATCATCATGGGGAAAAAGTCTATACTTATGAAGATTTACATTTCACTCACTTTCACAATTTCCATCATTTCAAGCAGCCACTGAACAAGGGTGTGTTTTGATTTTCACTGTTTTGATGTGTGCCAAGATGCGTGCGTGAGAGATGTAAAGTGCTTAAACTTCCCAATGCCAGCACCATTACTGCTACCACTGCTTTTTCTTCCTAGACAGACCAAGTAATTAAAAAACCCAAATGAAAAAAAACACATACTTAATTGGAAAAGGAGGAGGAAGAAAGCCCTCTGTCCATTTCATTCAACTGATTAAAGGCAGCCGTCTGAGGAGTGCATGCTCCACTTTCAACACATTTTTTATGGTGTTTGAATGTATCCAGAACAAAGGCAAAGAGAGGAAGAGACTAAGAAAGTAGAATAAAAGAAGGGGTGAAGAAGAAAAAGGATGTTAGGAAAGGAGGAAGACACAGGACAAGAGTTAAGGAGAGAGATGCTAGTCCAATTAGCCTCTCGGTGTGGAGTAATAGCGCAAGTATGAAATGGATGGATGAATAGAGTTAGTGCCTCTACAGCAACACCACAGGGGTTATTCCACATGACAAAGAGCCTTTAATTACCTCATTCTAGGCTCTTTATTTCCCTGTGGCTGTGCCACTGTGTAAATCTTTCAAATACAGCTTTTCTCTCATGCACCTATTTGGGCCATACAACATGTCATGTACATCTGTAGAACAAAAAGTCTTGATCAAAACGCTTATTTTTTCCTCCTCTGCGACCATTATATGAAATATTTATTACCTTGGTGGAATGTGGCAATCATAAACCAGACCAGACCTGTGCACAAAACAGTGGACCCACAAAACAGAGGAGTTTTTTATGGCACAAATGCACATCATCAAGTGACAGTTTCCGCCTAAAGGGTTTAAAGGTAACATTAACCCCAAAATTGAACTTATTTTCCCTTCAAAAACCAATATGACTTTTGCAAAGTGGCATCTATTTGTTCATACAGTGCTATGGCAGTGGGGTTAAATGGCGTTGTTCAAAGTCATGGGGTTTCACAGATTTGTGTAAATGATGACAGAATTTTATGGTGAACAGTCCCTTTAATCAGCCCAACCCAGGGGTCACACTTCAGTTGCCCGGGAACATCAATAATAAACCTGCATCAGTAAATTTCTCCAAGGCAGTGCTCTTGCTTTGCGAAGCCTGGTAGAGGTGCTCTAATGAGGGTAACCCCACACCGCAAAGCTCTTTCAGACACAATAATGAGTCCCTTTCACATGTTGTACCAAGCCCTGACCTTACTACAACCTTACCCTCCTGGCATGACCCTTTGAAGGAAACAACCTGAAAACCACACTAAAGCCTATTAGGTCATGCACTATGAACTGCTGATCTTTTTTTCTTAAAAGAAATTAAGCCTATTGCTTAACCCACAGTGACCACAATGAATATCGAAGATTAATCCAGCAAATCCCTGTCCTGTGTGGCATATCCCGGGGAGGGGATACGTAGCCGGCGGGCGCTGAAGCTTCTGGCCTTAACTGACCCTGATGCACAGTGACTTCTAAGAGTTTAATAGACTGTCTATGTTACTCCATCAATCTCTTTACAACCCCTCGCTAGGACTCTTTATGTGCCTTCATAACCCCGCAGGAGAAGATGAAGCAGCGTGAGAGGACGAAAAGGGATTGGAGATAGGAGAATGAACCGAGAGAAGTGCATTTCAGTGAAAAGAATGATGGGTATTGTAGAGGATCACGGGGGCATTTCATTTACAAGACATTCTCATTGTACCCGAGTGCTTTAAAGCTGATGTATTTACCCCTCTTCACCTTTCTCTCTCTCTCCTGCTCATATCTGCATGTCTTCAGCTCTGACAGCTGCTCACTTAATAGATCCCATTTGACAGTGCATAAGCCAATTAAAACGCTGCTGATTTAATTGAGCTGGGCAAAATCAGCCTATGCCAGAAAATGAGTCCATTAAAGAGGCGATAGGGGCCAGTGAAGCGGAGGCCATTCGTGCTGTGAACCAAAGTCGCATCCTGTCCCTTGCCTCCTCCCTCCATGCTTTGTGCATTCCCATTTGGGAAGAGCAGGACACTGTGAGAGCTAAATATTGATGCCGGCAAATGGGAGTCAATAAATAGATTAGTTCAGTGGCTTTTTATGGGTCGAAGTCCAGCAGAGTTTACCTGTAGTCCCAATTAAACATACCTGAAGCAGATAAAAAAAAGCATTTAGGAACAAGGTGTATCAGATCTAAGTGGTTCTCCATAACTGAATAACCCTGGTCTAAAGATATGCCATGGTCAAGACAGTACATCTTGGGGAAAATTGTGACATACTGTAGAATGCCTCTGGAACTTCTTAGCCACATTTGAAAGAACATCCATTTTTTGTTTTCAGCATCATGATATTATACCAATTGGGAGATAACCGGCATATCTTACAACACCAGGCAGAAAAGCTCTTCGCATCTTCTAAGCAGAGAGAGAGATAAAAGAAGCCACTGCATCTGGATCAAAATGAGAGTGAGATGAGTCTCTGGTGCATATACCCATAACTTCTGGGGCTAATACTGGTTGAAGCATTCAGGTATCTTACACAGAGTTCTCTACGATAGAGGCTATCTTTATGGATAATTAAAATTCTCGATCATTCTCATGCAGACAGATTGAAGGCGCCTGAGGGTTGAGTATAATCTAGCAAGCGTAAATTTTTCTCACATTAATGCAGGCTTTTATCTTCCTAAAACCTTGCTGATAGGCGCAATGTTCTCAAACTTCAATTGCTCATTGGTGAAGGAACATCACAAGGGCTTTCATTACTAGTAATTCAAACCCAACAGCAGGTTCACATAATCTAAAACAGCCACCTCGTGTAAATCCCTCCCATTGCTCTCAGAGCCGCGGATCCATCCCTGTCATTCAGTATGGGAAATGAAGCATTAAAAAGTGATGCATACATTTAGAGAACCAGGCTCTTGTTCAATCAGAACAGGCAAAGTCGTTTAGCGATGCCTGGACCGGCCACTCACCCAAGTGTGTGTTTAAGGAGAAATAGGATGGGAATGAGATTTCAGACATGACAAGGGGGAAATGGATGAGCTCGACAAGTAAAGGACAATGAGATCTCAAACCTAAGAGGTGATTCTCTTGAAGTTAAACTGTGTGACATCTACGATGAGAAACTTTTCTTTCAGATCAAAATGTAGCCACTCAAACATGAAATGGTCTCAAGACACGGCCCGATTTCACATCCCCAGCTTTGGCTATTGCTTGTCACAGGGTGAACTTGACTTTACCAGGTCAGATCACTGCTGTAGCGACTGCCCCCCTGCGCGCTCCTCTTGATGGGCTCACTGAGGCAATGCAATAAAATCTGAAACGAGGAACAGCATGCCTGCCTGCAGAGAGAGGAGATGAGTATATGGGCTGCATCACTGAAGCCCTGCAGCTGTGGGTCTGTTTGGAAGACATAGTTCATAACCAGCTGGCTCCGACAAGTCATCATCTCTCCCTAACATACAGACACACACACAGCTCTCCCAACATCGAGCCGGTGCTGAGCGTTTGCCCGTAATTTCATTTTCTCATTGATGTCATCCGATTTGACAGGCAAGAAACGGCAGGACACAAATTGCACACAATAAGATGTGCTGAAACGCTCTCAAACGAAACTCTCTCTTTCCCTCACTCACACCGCATCTCTTTATTTCCCCCTTTCGCTCCTGCTGTCTCCAAACCTCATATTTTCTTTATAGGACAATGCAGACCTGACAAGAAAGTAGAAGGAGGATGGGAATGATTTGAACTCTTTATATATCACAAGGACATCCACTACCCGTCGTTCCACAGTTCTGACAACCTGTTTTTATTAAAGGTTCATGACATCTTCATGACATTTCTTGTGTCAAAAACAGCATTAGGCACATTCAGTAAGTCAAATCAGACTTATAAAAAAGAAGCAGACAGATGCTGTGAGGCACACATTGTTGAACTACAGTATAAAAAACCCAATTTAAAACTAAAAACTCCAAAACCGAATGTCTCCCAAACACATTTACTACGGAAATGTGCATCATATCAGCCAGGCGCAGGCGTCAGATTGACACTCACAGAGCAAGTTATGACACACTTGGAGTAATGCACTTCAAAGGCGTGCCGATCAAAGAGCGGGATGTGTACTGGAGCATGGGGCTTGATTAATCCCCTCGAGTGTGACTTAGGACCATATCGGCCCGCCAGCAAAGAACCGGTCGTCTCCTGAGCAGCAGCCATGGGGCGACTGCAACATGCGACAGGCAGATTCAGCACCATGGAGAGCGCCCACTCTGAGCAGGTGGGAGGCTCAGAGAAGCCATGCTGAGGTGTGGAGTGATGGGATTAATGAATGAATAACACATCAATAGGGAATGCATTATTGTAATCGCCTTCAGTGCCTAACGTCACATGAATCAGCCATGTCTCTCTGTGTGTTCATTGACTGTGTGAAAATTACAACATTGCACTTTGAGATGGTTAGTTAGTATAAACCAGCAAGGCTTACAGAGTCTGTGCTGACTCTGGTGAGGTCTCATATGACAGAAGCACATTTTACATTGATTAAAATGATCACTGGTAAAAGAAAGAAATAACTCTCAAATTGTCAGAAAAAGATCAAAAGCATTGTTACTGGCAGACACCATTGCTTTAAGCATTATACTCGCTAGTGTACTTAAGTGTAACAATTTGTTAAAGGTTTGTGCAGTTATAATAAATATTTTATCAATAAAATAAAATATTATATTATAAAAAGTTTTAAACCACACACACACACCTATACCCAAGTTTATTTTTAATTATATGAATAACTATTTATATGTTTTTATTTCATGTAAGGATGTGATTGCATTTGAACCAAATATCGCAGAAATGTAACTGAAATAGCTTTGATAGGTTTTGTCTTCTCAAGCAACAAGACAGTCATGGATAGCCAGACAGAGAAAGAAAGAGAGGGGAGTGAGGGGGGAGTCTATTTCTTTGATTTATATCACTTTTATTGATCTCCCCCTGCCCTTGATGTATTCTATCTCCGCCAGCTCTCAACTTTTCGGGACGCGTTGGTGTAAAAGGGCTGCTTTGAAGCAGTCCTGACAGCAGATCATTCAGTAAGTTCGCGCATCACAACAGCATCACTCACCCCAGCGTTGTCATGGTGACGATGGTGTACCAGAACGCCGCCGGGATGCTGGTGAACTTGCTCGCGGAGGAGCCCTTCTCTGCGTAGAACATGACGGTGGCGAAGATGATGATGGCCATGGTGAGAGAGAAGAGCAGGAAGCCCAGCTCGGACGCGCAACTCTTCAGCGTGTACCCCAGGATGCGAAGTCCCGCGGAGTGCCGCGAAAATTTGAAAATCCGAAAGACCCTGAAGACCCTGAGGGTCACGAAGGCCCCGCTCACGTCCTCGTTGTCCGTCATGACCAGGCCAATGTAGTAAGGCATGATGGCCACCACGTCAATGATGCTCATGACGCTTTTGACGAACTTGTACCTGCTGGGCGCAGCGATCAGACGCAGCAGGTACTCGACGGTGAAGATCATGACGCAGGCCGTATCCAAACAGAAGAACGCGAGGGCGTAGCGCTCTCCGCACGAGGTCTCCTTCGCCCGGTTCTGCCCGCTGCCGCACGGGACCGTCTCCACCACGTTTGCCATTACGGAGACGGCGATGAAAAAGCCCGTGACGTAATAAAACACCAGCGCCATGGTGCTGGTGTGTGGGTTCTCAAATGCACGCCACATGGTCTCTCGGAACGACATATCCGGCAGCACCATATCGTTGTTGTTGTCGTTCTCCTCATCGTCTTGAATCCTCTCTGCGTTCTCCCTCCTGCGATCTTTGTACTCCTCATAACAGCAGTCGCCTATTATCTCAGGAATGATGCCAAAGAAGGCCAGCTCCTCGTCGTAGGCGGAGATGCACTCGTGGCGAGGGTAGTGCAGCTTCCCGGTTCTGTAGAAGTTGAGGATGTGCCTGAAAATGTCCGGGTCGCGGTCAAAAAAGTATTCGTTGGTTTCTTCGTGGAAGAAGAAGTCGCGCTCTGTGCTTCCCAGTAAGGTGTCGGGGTATCTCTCCAAAGTATTCCGCCAAGTTTGAAACCTAGTGCCGCTGACGTTCAAGATGATCAGGCCGTCCTGACCTCGCCTCTTGTCCCGCGGAGGCGGCGGCATCGGGGCACTCGCCACGGGCATCCATCCTATGGCCGCGGCGCGTGCGAACGGTAGCCACGCGGCGACTCCGGCTGCCATGCTGACCCAATGTGCGCGACCCGGTGCTACTGAAGCAGGTTTTGCGCTCACAATTCCGCCGCGCGCAGAAAAGACATCTGGAGAGACACAAAGCGCAATCACTTGATGTTCAAACTTCAACGAAGGCTATTGCTCACGTGCAGGAGAGCACTGCACAGCGAGTCGTGTTATTTATCAAGATTGGCAAGGAGGAATTACAGCGAGCGTAGAAATGAATGATGCTCTATGTATAATGCATGCGTAAAAAAGGTTTTTCGGTCAAACACAAATGGCTAAGGAGGCACCGCATCCATTTTTACAGTCTTACCTATTGCTCAAGAGCATGGGAATAACTTACCTCCTCATAAATGGATATTTATGCAAAAGTCCAGGTTTTTACACACAGCTCATCAGTTATAGTCCACTTTGAATAGCTGTTTCGCCGTTACGCACAAATAGGTATCCGAAACGCTCACTCGGCGGTTTTCTAGAGCAAAATGCAACAAGTTTAGAAGTCAGGTAGAGGATTCACGTTGTCCAAGGGCATCCTTTTTTATCGTCCACAGCTTCTGTGCTTGACACTGACGCTCTTGGAGAAACCTGTCACAGTGGTCGTTTCATAGGAAGAGAAGACCACCCTGGCGAGTGCGCGTTCTGTCTTTCAAAAACAGAAAATGCCACTTTCCTATCCGCTTCTTTTAACTGTAATCCACTGACCAGAGAGCTGTTTCGCAAGGTCTGCATGCAACCCGAGCAAAAAGTGAACCCGCAACAAATGATTCGCTGGAAGTTGCTTCATCCGCTACCGACGGAGATCTGTGAGTCTGCGGTGGAGCCCAAGTTGCTTCTGCTCACGGCGCATTGGAGGCGTGTCACGTGCTACGGGCATCGGTTAACACATATGAATGTAACACAGCCTGTGTGAATGGTGCATAATGTACCTTAGGAAGTGTTACGGTGACATGTTTATTAGCAGTATTTAGTTCTGTTGTAGCTAAATGAACGAAAAGTACTTTATTGCGCACGGCGTAAAGTTTTTCAGTGGCGTTATTCGAATTATTGTTGATTAAAGTTTGGCTGGAATTCAGTGAAATGCTGATCCCTGAGCTGAGAGACTGAGGGAGAGGCTTTGAGGCTATTTTCACGTCTCAGGTTATCGATTCACACATTCAGCACTGATAGATGTATAGGAGTGGAAGCCGCTAGATGGAGACAGTTTTCAGACGTGAAGGAAGATCAGACCTGTAAGAGCGAATGGATTCGAGTCATGTGAAGGTCTCTTGCTGTGACAAACACAATCAGTAAGCTCCAAATGCGATTATCTTTGTTGCAACTCTCTATGCATGGGTCAATGACAAATAAGGATGGATGAAAAGAAGAAATTGCTGCGCATGGCAAGTTCTTTATGTTAGTTACATCATGTAACATACATATAATATGTGTGACACATTTAAAACAGCTGTAATGATAAAAAATAATCAAATAGATTTAATTTACTTGCTGAGATATACTGCACATTTCTGAACTTCTGGACTGTATTGTTTTATTATTTTTTTAAGATAATACCACAGTCGGGCGCGACTGCTCCAAAAATCGACTTCGCCAAAAACTGATTTAAACGAGTGAACCAAAACAGCTGCGGCAACTCGGAGCACCGTGCGTGTTTGTGTGCGCGTCCCCGTGATGAATTTCCTGGCGCAGGGCCTCCCTCTTCTCTATTGCTTCCAATTTAGTCACGTAGACGTATCACATGTTAAATGTTTGGGAGAGAGAAAAAGAGAGATCTCAAAGACTTGCTGGGTTTTTCTCTTCAGCACCATGGACAGCGACCAGCCACAGTTGCTCTATCGCGTTATTGATTATAGGCAACGCGATTCAAGTGCTTATAGCCAATTTGCATTATGTTTGAGATCTTTTTTTTCTCTCTCTCTCTCTCTCTCTCTCTGCCCTATCATTACACTGCTTAAAATGCAGAACTGTATTGATATTCTCCGCCTTCTATATGGTTTTCTGCAATTCAGCTCAAATGCATTTACAGAATACATATATTCAAATATACTGCATTTGCAGAATACACATTCTATTTGCTTTTCATTTTAAGTTGCACCCTATTAGAAATTAAGATTGTTTTAAAATTTTACTTTGAAAATTCATAATAATTCATAATAATTGTAATATTTGCATTCTGATTTGGGATTGGTCTTGTATCTTATATATTTGACACTTCCCAAGAATACTGTGAATTTTGGTGTAGCATGGGGTACGGAAAGTATTCAGACCCCCTTACATTTTTCACTGTTATATTGCAGCCATTTGAAAACTCATTTAAGTTAATTTTTTCCTCGTTAATGTACACACAGCACCCCATATTGACAGAAGAACACAAAATTGTTGACATTTTTGCAGATTTATTAAAAAAGAAAAACTGAAATATCACTTGGTCCTAAGTATTCAGACCCTTTGCTCAGTATTTAGTATAAGCACCCTTTTGATCTAATACAGCTATGAGTCTTTTTGGGAAAGACGCAACAAGTTTTTCACACCTGGATTTGGGGATCCTCTGCCACTCCTCCTTGCAGATCCTCTCCAGTTCCGGCAGGTTGGATGGTAAACATTGGTGGTCAGCCATTTTTAGGTCTCTCCAGAGATGCTCAATTGGGCCATTTAAGAACAGCACCTGAGTTGTTGTGAAGCCACTCCTTGGTTATTTTAGCTGTGTGCTTAGGGTCATTGTCTTATTGGAAGATAAACCTCCAGTCTGAGGTCCTGAGCACTCTGGAGGTTTTCACCCAGGATATCCCTGAACTTGGCTGCATTCATCTTTCCCTCGATTGCAAGCAGTGGTCCTGTCCCTGCAGCTGACAAACACCCCCACAGCATGATGCCCCCACCACCACCATGCTTCATTGTTGGGACTGTATTGGACAGGTGATGAGCAGTGCTTGGTTTTCTCCACACACACCGCTTAGAATTAAAGCCAAAAGTTCTATCTTGGTCTCATCAGACCAGAGTCTTATCTTATTTCTCACCATCTTGGGGTCCTTCAGGTGTTTTTTTAGCAAACTCCATGCGGCCTATCATGTGTCTTGCATAAAGCTCTGCCGACTGGTGGAGGGCTGCAGTGATGGTTGACTTTCTGATCTGCAAAAATGTCAACAATTCTGTGTTTTTCTGTCAATATGGGGTGCTGTGTGTACATTAATGAGGGAAAAAATGACTTTGAGCTACTACTTTTAACTATTATGGCTTATTAATAGGACTGGAAAACATGCATATCCTATATAAAATAAATAAGAAGCAAATTGGTTAATCATAAAAAGTGTACAACCTTCTGGTGCTGACAAGCAACATTTTCACTTCCTATCCAAAATGGCTGTGATACAGCATTTGGTACAGCTTGCAAGGTAGCAAAAGAAAAGTTCTATTTCCTTTAGGAAAAGAAAATCTACTTTAGGGATGTCACGGGCAACCCACACTTGCCTTCACACAAAACCACACCATGCTAAACTTAATTCATTTCCAAAGCTAACAGGATTCCCTCATTTGAGCATTCTGTACTGTGGCCACGCACTATGTTTGAATCAGAATGAACCAGAATAGTAGTGTTCAGCACCATCATAGTCAATTTAGTGACTTTTGTTCAGAGCATTCCGTGCCCGGGGCTGTTAGAGAAATGGCGCCAAATGTGACAGGCGCCGATGTCACCATGGTTACCAGTCACGTCTATTTCAGTCCCGTGAACTAAACCTGACAGAGCTGATGCACGTATTTGCACGCTGCTTTAGGGACCGTGCATTCCCACAGTTCAACGCCTTAGCATGATAAAACTCACACCTCAGTGGAAACTTTACCATCGGGATAACACTCTCAATCTGCGATGGACCTTTGAGCTCAGGTTAGACATGCTTCGTCAGTGCCAGACCACAGCTAAATAGACCTCAATAAATTTACTAAAAATGAAAAGTAACATCCACAGAGTCACGTTCATTAGAAATGATCCTTATCACTGGAGACTGGACTAGGAGGATATCAAAAGGGCTGTTTCAGCATGCATAGGAGTTGGATATGACTTTAACTGACTGGCTGATCAGTGTATTTGAAATTCTGCAGGGCTGATGTGAAGCGATTCACCATTTATTATGTTCAGCTTCTCTCTCAGGCCAAACACAATTTTGCTGGTCATGTTCGGCCTTCAGGAATGTCGCAGTAAATCAAAAATAATGATTGAAAGTCTTGATTTGGGTCTAAAGGCAGGTGTATAAAAAGTCTCAGTCATGACCATTTGGACACCTGACTGAATATGTTTCTTCATGAAGATTTACTCATCTTCACTTATTTTCTGCCGTGGAATACAAAATAAATTTGTGTAAATAATGTCTGCTTCTTATTCCTTTCTTTGACTTTCATTATATGAAGAAATACAATGATAATATAATTTTTTATTGTGTTACACATAAAATAGTATGTACCACAGAATGACATGATATTGAGTAAATAATGACCATTTACATTTTTCATCATTACCTTTAAACTATGCACTTACGTAGTTGCTTGAAATAAGTCAATGTGAACTTGTAAACTAGTTAAAATCCCAGAATGCTCCAACACCAAGAAGTATCAGAAATGAAGGCCAAGATGATGTAACATAACATAAACATACTAGTTTCATACATAAAGAAACAGTTCACACACAAAAAGGATGTTTGGTAAATATTAACTCTCTCAAGGGCCATCCAAGATTGCTTCTTTACCAGAACAGATTTGGAAAAATGTAGCATTACATCAGATGCTCATTATTGGATCATTTGCAGTAAATGGGTGCCTTCAAAATAAAAGTTGAATTAAAAAATAATAAAAAAAATCTCAATAATCCACAATATGACAACAGTGCATTGGTTAACATCTTCTGAAGTAAAGTTGTGTGTTTGTAAGAAACAAACTATTGCTTCCTGCTAAAACATCAAAACTCTACTCATAATGTGTCTTCCTTCATTGAAAAAGTCAGAATCAGGATTGAAATATGCACATATTAAGTACCATTTAGCATTATTGTGGACTATGGACTTGTATTTTGCCCAGAAAAGACAGTTCAACTAACTCTCTTTAATCTGTGTAATACCTACCATTCAGTATATGTGTTGTGAAGACGAGTGATCCAAAGCACTCATTATCTCTGCAGTACTCTATACAATATTGAGCATACATATAAAAAGCATGGGAGCAATGTACATGCCTCTATTGTGAAAGTAGATTAAATGTGTACTAAATCTCCCATGAGTCATGAGAATCATTCAGCATCAAAAGTGAATGCAATCCCATATAACCATTTTTTAACACGCATGAAATTAGGAAAAATAACATCCATAAATCTTAATCCAGAAAGAGAGAAAGAAAACAATGAAACATTCCTTATTAAACAAGAAAAGAAAAAACCCAACTCTGTCTGGTTTTCCCATCAAGCTTCACGGAAACACAAGCCAAGCTGTGAGTGACACAATATCATGAACGCCGCTGGTGTTTTTCAAACCCTCTGACAGGATCCATGGTAACGGTATAACCGTAATAATGCCATTTTTCATACCTGACAATGCCGCTCATAGTGAGCAGCCACACCGGTCGTTCATCACCCCGTGTGGACTGGACCGAGGGCCTTCTGCTGCAGCCACAAGGCTGTCACCAACACCAAACAAGCTTGAGATTCACACAAACAACTCGTGATGCATTCCAGAGGCTCCCTGCATGATTAAAACAGCCTTTATGAATATTAATACAGAATCAGCATGAAATATTCATATTTTCAGTATCTGTCATACATGGCAGTTCATGTTTTCGCGCGAATATGTGAGCTCATCGATTTTTGAATAAACAGATTTGCAAATGAATATGTTCTAGTAAAAAATACTAAAGGTGAACATGACATTTTCAGGAAAGCTTCCTGTATAACTGAACTGAGGTCAGCTGCGATATTACATACGCTGTGTTCTGGGACTGTTTTAAGATCCGGGGCCAGTTGCTCCAACTGTACGTAAGTTACAGCTTAGCCTAGTTTTGACATAAATGGGTACACAGCTACAAATTGCACACTACTAAATATTTTTGGTAACACTTTATAATAATGTCCAGTTGTAAGGCATTTATAAGTGATTAGTTAATGATGAACTAATAATTTACAAAACGTAACTATGTGTTCATAAATAATTAATAAGTGATATATTAATATGTTTATCTATGTTTTGTAGATAGAGTTATGAATC
>JAUMHI010000037.1:4968475-5013697 GCA_032359435.1 Enteromius unitaeniatus | reverse complement strand
TTAATTGCTTATGAATATTAAGTAAATGATTAGTTGATCATTAACTAATCACTTATGAATGCCTTGCAACTGAACATTATTATAGTATTATTAAGTGTTACCATATTTTTTCATTGCACTTAGTTAAAGGAATAGTTGACCCAAAAATGAAAATTTTGTCATCATTTACTCAAGTAGTTTTAAACCTGTATGAATTTCTTTGTTCTGATAAACACAAAGGAATATATTTTTGAAAAAAGTTTGTAACCAGGCTGTTTTGGGTCACCATTGACATTTTTTCCATATGCCTCTTCTAGTGCCTCTTCAACACCTTATCTATAGCGCATATTATTTGGTCTCATAAAAATGTACCTCTGGCACTTTTTGTGCAGCACCGTTTTATGTACCATTTTTAAAAAGCAATGTCCACTGAGTGGCGCTAAAGCACAGGTTCAATATATGAACCCTGGCATTGTATTATGCTGACATAGGTAAGTACTGCTGTGTTTGTACAGTATATGACGTTGCTTCAGTTCTATATTGCAATGGATTCAGAATTCAAATATCCGAAAACTGTTGCTAAAAGTTAATGCTCTATCTTGTTGGAAATATGCCCTACACCAAATCCAACCCTAAACTTATCCGAACAAATGCGAAACAGGCATTTGTTGATGCAAAGGTGCTATTTCAACTTCCTTTTATGCAACTGTTTAGTCAAACCTCTTTACACGGGATTCAAACTTGAACTTTTTGGGGCCTAAGTGCAACGTCCTATCACGTGAGCTACCGAGTAAAAACCCATAGATATGAAGCTAGATATGATTGATGCTAACATTAAGAACCACCATTTTTAAAATCTCCCAGCATATTAATATTGTTTTGAAGTCGTAACATGGTATTCCTCAAGCAATTGTGCGACAATTATTATTAATTGGAACTCTGTAAATTTGTGTGAAAAGGAATAAAAGAGTTTTATAGTCTCTAGTGCTCTTTTGGAAACTGCAATGATGTATCAGTGAACATAATAGGTGCCCAATTCAATGAGTCTTTAGAGACAGAAGTGGACAAGTTTTGCAGCCCTGTGTTACTATGAATTAGAAAGATTTCAGTAGCTGCACAGTTTCGGTTTCTCCAGGTTTGAGAATGACATCGAGATCAGCGTTTCCTAAACGCAGTTATCTTTTCAAATGATAAAAACGATGTTCGGGAACTCTCTGAGGACCTTGTTTTGCTTTATTTTCTTTCGTTTTCTCTGTGTGCTTTTACTTGAGAGCCCTGCAGATGCCAGGAGTTGGAATGATGAGCTACAGCCCAATTTAGGAGGCTTCTCCTGGGCACGCGGTAGGGCCAAAATAGTCTTCAAACAGGTCCTGGAGGCATTCATTAAAGTCCACATGGCCGAACCCAGCAGGAAACAAAGAAAAGCCCAGTTGAACATCTTTCTTTCTCGTTTGCAGCTTTCGCTGATCTGTATAATTAGATCACTGTGCTTTTTCTACTCAGTCTCTCTAATGAATAAATATTTTGCCAGCCCATATTTAAAAGTGTAGAGAAAAAAACAAGAAGGAGATGACCCAAAGATGCATAGCGACAGAACCTGAAGCCACCATAACCTTCATTAAAGCAGTAAAAAATTAAGTAAATAGTAAAACATTTCTCAAAACAGCAGTCAAACGATTGTTGCTGTTCGGTACACGCCATGATTGAAAGCCGGTATGGTTTACGGTTGCAGAACTGCTGCGTCATCGCGTTACACACGCCTCAGTCGTGGGGTGGGGGGGGGGGTTCATTTCTCATTGGTTCCCACTTTTTTGGGAACAGAAATGCTCTAAAACGGCAGCTTTGCCAGACTAACTTTGCCCGTGAAATAGAATAGTAGTATAGGCGGGCACAGGCTAGACCCAAAGCAGAAGTGGCAGAAATATTGTAAATAATTCATGCATGGAGTTGGCGCAGATTACAAGGCCTGCACAAGTATGACGATTGAGAATCAGAGCACATGAAAGTTCATTGGGAGGTTTATTAAAAGGTGGTTGAGATTTTAATGGGACCCATATTAGATGTGGCGGAGGAGGTCATAAAAAACACAGTGCTTGGCAGGGAACGATATGTGGGGAATGGAGAGGTAAAAGTAAGGGCTGACTCAGGTTTGGCATCCGAGTTGACGGCGTAGGAAATGAATCACTCATTTTCTTAAAACGACCGTGAGGTGGGAAAAAAGCTGAACTGAATGAACTCAAAGCAAATGAAGAAGTCTCAATGGTTCTTTGATGTACTTAAAAAGTAATCAAGTTCGATCTGAATAACTTTTACTTTAAGAGTACATTGAGTACATATTCTTTTACATTGAGAAAAAAAAAATTGTTTTAGCTTCATTTAGAGTGACCATGACTAACTGGAAAACTAATGTCAGCTTGGTTGTGTTTATCTTACTATCATTGGGTAGTAGAATGGAGAAAGAAAAACCAAGAATCTTCTGCACTTGAATGGTTGGTCAGCCAATGCCACACTTCCAGACTCACATTCTTCACTTTCTCAGGCGGAGAAGCTGCTGCCAAGGTACATTGCCTTTTGTGAAGCAGAATAACAATTAATTTCTCATCACAGCACATTATGAAAAATTGCAAACAACTGACAGACTGAGTAAATGGCGCTTTGTTCGCACTAAAAAGTGTTGGCGGCACATCATAACTTATGTCAAAACAGCTTGAGAAATTGTAAGTCAGAGAACTCCATAATTACCGTTCCATCCAATTTAATGCATACGCCTTCTTAAACTTCATTAAAACACAGCAAAGTGAGGGGGGGAGTAGGAACAGAAAGGGAGGAATGACAGAGAAAGCACATTAAAAACAAATTCAGAGTCAGAATTGTGAAACTTTTCAGACTCATTCAAAACTCAAATTATAGCCTAGTCTTGTGTGAGCTTGATGGAAACCCACAACAAATGATTAACGCTTGTTTTCTATCTAACTTTGTATAAGCTGAAGACTTCCCATCTATGTGATTTCATGCTAAAGGTTCCCATTAAAACTAAATAGGGTTTTTACAGCCTGATGCTATTGGAAAGCCGTTTACACTTCCGCAAATAACCTTTTACTCTCTAGTTCTTTAGAAAATTATATAAAATGGCCTCAAAAAATATGTGAGCACTTTAGGCACAGACTAAAATGACAATTTCATTTTGTTAGATAAACTAAATGGCATCTGCAAACACAAAATCAGAGCTTTTTTCCAGAGCTGACCGCATTTTCAGAGCTATTTTTGCAACAATCTTTCATTTTAAAGACATTTTATGGATGTTTAAAGATTCACTTCTTTTACTTGAAAATTTAGCTTGTACATAACCTTAAAAAAAACAACATTTGGCTTGATATTGTTATATCATGAAGCCTGTTTCCAGAAATAAAGATGCAGTTGTGAGAGAAATTTGGATTCAAAAGAGGAGAATAAGGAGAAATAAGTTTGCAAAAGTTACAGAAATTCAGGTTATGAGGAGCCATAATTGTGATATATATCCATATTGCAAGCTAAAGTCACAATTAAGGAGCCTTAACTGTAAGATGTTTAGAGATATTAAGTTTGGAGAAATAAAGCTGTTACTGTGAAATATTCACAATCACACAACATTATATTATCTTGCCAGATACAAAAAGTCGCAATTTTCAGTAACACTAAGTAAACTCTAGTACCATAACCAAATAGTAGGTACTTAAATGTATAATTACACTGTAACAAGAACACCTTAAAATTGTGTGTAATCCAATATTCAAGTAAAAGTCGCAATTGTGAAATAAAGTAAAAAATTTGATCTGCTTCTATACATTCTTTTATCTGAGGGAGTCTAATCTGAGGGAGCAATGATGAGGCATTAATGACTTTTTATCTCTTTTTTATCTTAGTATTATGCAGGCAACTTAAAACTAAAGTTCTAAAAAAAAATTATTTTTTTCATGGTACACTACTATGTTCTCTTTTGAAGTGTCTAGACTGAGATTCAGTGGAAGTGTGTGTGCAGAAGAAGTGGTGGGTTGAGTGTGTAAGTGAGCCAGAGGAAAGACATTCATATTCCCGACTGCATCTCCTCTCCCTCCCATTCATCAGCGGCGGGACAGATGCAGCGCACAACATGCAATTACAGCCCGCATAAGAGAGGAGGATCAGTACTCCCAGCTACCCTATGACCATCTGCACGACGGCCCACCTGATCGTTTACATTGGTTATCGACAAAAACACACACACACGCGCACATGCATACCGGATTTGATTGCCATTCAGAGTCGCCCGTCCTATATAAAGCTCTGCTTGTGTCTCCTTCCTTTAATCTGATAAATTTCACCTTGATGTGAGATGGAAATGGATGTGAGGTATGATTCAATTTATTGACCGATGAATGAAGGTTATGTGTGTGTGTGTAGCCCATCTGTAGCAGGGTAGAGAGTTAGATCTCCATCTAAAACCTTTCAGCTTCTTTCCTCTGCTAAAGACAGCTGCATCCTAGAGCCGCCCAAAATAACCTCCACCATGCCAATCAACTCCAGAGAGCCGGTACACAGACTCACACGAAGGCTTTGGGCTTCAGAGATTCTGCTATGAGTGCCCTAATGTGCCAAAGCTTCTCTTTGTCAATGTTTGACATGTGTCCTCCTCCTCTCCTCTAGCATCTTTGAAGTTTAACTCCATGTTGTCCTTTGAATATTAGTTTTTTTCCCTCTCCTCTTCTCGTCCATTTTCTGCCCTTAGCATTTATTCACAGTCAAAATCACATAAAAGCATCAGAGAGCTGTAGAGGGATACATTAGGGATAATTTGGGTAATCTTGATAATATGTACTTTTCTTACTATATCAGCCATTTATGTTAACATTACCATATTCTGGCTGGATTTTCATGATGATTGCAGAACTCATGATTTGAAGGAGCTTATGTCACAAAGAAGGAACACTAAGAAAAAGTAGGAGCACTAACAAACTGTTTATTCATTTCAACAAGGTTGCACAAGATTATTAGGTTCTATGCATTTGAATATATTGTGAAGAATGTTTAATCTGATGATGCTTGTGATGCAATGCAAAAAAAAAGTGCATTTCACAAATGTGAAATTCCATGAAACGCTTTTTAAACGTTTTTTAATTTCCTCATTTTATCAAATGCTTTTTAGAAGGGAGACGTCATATTTTGGCTTTAATGCACATGTAAAACTATTTCAGAAAAAAACTGACTGTGTATTTCTTCAACTGTTTAAGCATTTGTTATTTTGACTTTATGCAAATTCATACAAAAACAACAACATTTTTCTGGCTATGAATTTACAGTATTAATCATCTTGTGTTTTTGTGCAAAAAAAAAAAACAAAAAAACAAAGAAAAACAAAAGAACCAAAGAAAATGATGAAAGAAAGAGAGCAATAGAAAGAAAGAGAATTTCTTACTATTATGTATATAATTACTATTACTAAATATTAATTACATATACTATTATATATGCTACTATTATTATAATATTTCTTCACATATTTGCAATATTTATTACATTTTACATCAATTAGCATGCTCAACCATTATAAATATGCTTATAAACTGTATATTCTACAACCACTTCAAAGAAAGAAAGATAAAAATCTAATTCGTCAAATGTACAATAATAAATTATATACAATTTATTACGTTTTGTGTCAGTTATATATATACCCCTCCTTAAATGTAACCACTCAGAAAGAAAGAAAGAAAGAAATATGAAGAGAGGAAAAGATGGGTCATACTCTGTTTGATATAGCATTGTGGTGACATCACCTGTCATGGCCAGGCAGACAAACATGATTGGCCCAAGGTGAGGTGGGCAGAGGCGGGACTCAAGGGAAGAGATCAACCCACCCGCTGATACAGTACTTCCGGTCTCCACGGTCACCAACACCATCTGTTTATAGCCTCACAAAAACATACACACTCTCATACCTGACGATAGAGTCATGCTTCCAAAAAGAGGACGAAACCTGCATCTATATTCATTAATCTAAAACTAAGAAGGCTCGAAAGGTCACTGTATCTATTTAAAAAAAGTGTTATGTAAATCAAACAAAGACTATTTGAGTACATTTTATACATTGATTACATTGTATAACTTGCCTACACCATGATTTACACAACTGGGACAACCTGAACTATATTATCTCTTTATCAACTCAATACCACTTAGAGGTCTGGAAAATGCATAGCAAATTAAATCATCTTCATTATAATTTACGATCACTTTCCATACACACAGCCAATGAACTCATCATATAAATACACAATTACAGTTTGAAACTGCTTTAGCAGAATACAAACCAACTGATGCTATAGCCAAAGTGAAAGATGCCTATAAATATATGATTTAAACACTAATCGCACCACTATCTCAAACCTTTTTAGCATCTCATTTGCATAGAGCTGAGCATTTCTCAACTTTCATCTTTTTCCAAAGTTGAGCAGTTCCGACATCAGTGGCGCAGAAATTGCACACTTCAACAATAATTTGTCTCCGGCTGAAATGAAGTGCTCAGCAGAAGCAATGCGTACTGAAGTGACAGGTATGGTTTGCAGGCACATGTGTATGTATGAGTGTGTGGGAGTGTTCCAGTAACACTGAGGTTCACATATGCTGCTGTCCTGGTGAAGCATATGGCATGTCCCTGGTGCTGGTAGGGAATCCTGTATCTATGTCATAGCTGGCACCCGGGCACAGGGAGGGGGAGATTAGACCAGCATCCGTAAAGACAGGTGTGTGTTTGTGAGCCTCACCTTCTTTAGTTTTACTAAAAGTTCTCAAAAACAAGGTAAAACCTGATAAATGGTGCATATGTAAGATAATGATAAGATAACATAAGTTACTAGCACTTTCTGAGTGAAAACAGTTTCAAAAGAAACAGCTACTGCCTTTTTTTAAATAGTTGGTCCAATTTAGGGCTGTATCTTGATTCTTGATTTCAAAACAAACAACTATACAACTAAAGAATCTGGACATTGATGCAACATGTCCTCCAACTAATATGCCCGTATGGGTCGTTTTTTACAATAGCTGTGAAATACGACCCATCAGAGCGTATACTACAATTGTGCCCCTAGGTACCCTAGGTCGTAATAAGGTACTTGCAGAAACGACTTATAGAGTCGTTTTTGTTAGAGGAAAGGCTGCATATGATGGTGGCCATTTTAAGCCACATGACCAGCCTAACACGAAAAAACAAAAAACTGGAATAACTTTCTATGAGATGAGTGCACATAAACGAAACCACCACATCATGCTGCTAATTTAACCAGTTTACGAGGTGGAAGGCTTGCAAAACAAACTCTCTGAGACTATGGGTAAAATACTTAATTACTCTTCACAGCTTAAAAAAAAAAGTTAGTGTATGTTTGTTTAGTCAGACTAGAGAATTTCACTCTTTCGCCATCCTTCTGTATAACTCCAAAATATTAATTACTGTAAAATGCACAGAAGAACGATGAAACACAGTTTAAAACTATTTATTTTTAAGTTCTATATTAAGGACACTTCTTACTCAATGCAAATTATTGGAAGAAGTGTGTCACACAACAGTGTTCTGGTCTACTTACAGGAAAGACAGGCACAACAACTTCCAAGGCTCCCATGTGCTTCATTATTGCACAATGTCCAACTAAGCCTCTGTAGATTTCTTCTCCATACTTCTACTGCACATCCTGACAAATCTTTATGTAGGACACAAAGTGATACTTCAGGGATTAAGCTGAATCAAAGCTGCTGTAATGCTGGCTAATATTACTAATGTAATGTGCATTACAATCAATACTGTCCAAAAAGTTACAAACCTTTGTAAAATTTCAGATGTTTTACCTAGAGAGCAATGAGATAATAAAAACTCAGAGGAAATGGGCTGAAATCTCCTGCTTCTCTGATTTTTCTTCTGAGAAAATTAACCCAATCTCACAAGGATGTTTTCTGATCAACCAATGACAATCAAATCTAATTATTATGAATTTCTGTTTTCACCATGGAATAAATAATATTAAAAAAAACTAAATTAAAAGATAATAAATTTAATCTGACATTGGACATAGTTTCTCGCAAATGAGAAACAGAATTGCAAAATATAAATTCTTAATTCTGACTTTTTTCTCTGAATTCTGAGAAATAAACATAAAAACATTAAAATTCGCAATTGCTTTGGATTCTACATGTATTTATTTCCTCCAAAGAGAATTGCAAAAGGTCCAAATGGGTAGAACTCAGAGTACAATTGTGAGATTAATAATTGCAATTACCTTTTTAATTTTATTTAATTTTTTCATAATTTAGCACAGTTAAATTTTTTTAAGTTAAATTAGCAATTTTGTATAAAGATTAAATTAGATCAAACCAAACATCTATAAAGATATAATTCGGAATCCCTTTCTTTTCCATCGGATGAACAAAAACACTGAGAGCCAATCAGAATTCACTTAACTTGAAAGAGCTTAACAGAGAAATTATAAAGCATTGTGTGATGATAATAAACACAGCACTATCATATGTTGGCAGGAACATAATACAATCATTGCTACAGTTATCAGTGGTGAGAACAGACCTTTATCTCAATTCACATCTTTTTATTCTTATTTCTCCTTACAAATTGTACAAGAACCTAATAACTGAGCTATGAAAGAGCAAAACAACTTTCCTCCAGGTTGATTCACAGCCTGGGATACAGAAATACAAAGAGGGCACACACACACACGTATCGGACACTAATGTAATACTCACCGGTGTAGAAACAGGGGTCATTGTCTGTGCTTCAAGTGCCCAAGAGTGATACACAGACTGAAGTGTATTGTGTGTGTGTGGCGTGTGTTTGGCAGAGAGGGTAATTGCATTGACAACAGCCAAGCTCTGTCTGGCCTTTATCTCTCACTGTCTGCATAACGTGTGGAGTGTGTCACTCTCCATCATTATACTCAAGCTCCTTACACACACAGACACACACACCAATCTCTCCCTTCATCACCAGCTTAAAGCTAGCATGAAGCTACAGCATACCGTCACCCAACAACAAGTGACAAAATGGGTCTCTCTCTTCCAACGTATAATCCCTTTCTACCCATATCTGTCTGCTGTAATCTTTCAATTTCTCATACATCATCAGAGAGCCCCCGCCTTCACCACAAATAACTTAAAAACTGGAAGTCGTGTTAGCCAGTCTATCGCATCAGATAGATTTCTCCCCGATTTTATGCTCATCGCTCCACCACTCATCACCTGTCATTCGAAACCGCAGCTAACCATGCTGACATGATGATGGATACTTAATACAAACTAGCACGGTAGCTTTGCTGAACACTGTTCATTTTATAGTCTCAGTTCAGTTTTTTTCCTATTTTATCTCTGCTTAGTGAAAAAGTAAGAAACTTTGGAGAACTTGTTGATTACGATGAGTTATGACAGAACAATCAAACAATCTACCCATCCATCCAACTCTTTATCTATCTATAGTATCTATATATCCATCTATGAACCCACCGACCCATTAATTTATCATCAATTCACCAATCACACATCAATTCACTATGTACCCAATCCACCAATCTATCTACTCAGTCCACACATTTACCCATCAATTAATCTATCAACCCACCCATCTACCCATAAATCCATCTATTCGACCATCGACCATTCATACACATTCGACACATCTATACAGCATATACTGCACATCTATCTACCAGTAAACCCATACACCTACCCAGTTATCCTTTTATCTATACAGTACATCTATCCCTCCATCTCACTACCCATCCAGCCATCCATTAATCTATCTACCCATCTATCTATCATCCATCTACCCTTCTGTCTAGCCATCCATCCATGTAATGCACACACATATCGTAAATCCATCCATCATCCTATCTATCCCTCCCTATCAATCAGAAAGTCATCTGCCTATATCTATCTACCTAACAATCCATCTGTCTACTAATCTATCCATAAATCTATCTATCTACCTACCCATCATTCCAAAATAAAACTCCACTAGGAGCAAGATATTCCCTTAGTCATCAGTTGACATCGTGCCTTAAGACTCCTCATGGTCCCAGAAGCAGTACTGTTGTGTTATTACTGAATGCTTTTAAATTTAGTCTGTATGAGACACAGACCTCAGAGAAAGCTCTGGGTCCTCCGGCACAGCCACTATTCTTGTAAAGAAACCCCGGGCAGCCCTGGGGGGCTCTTGTCTTGGCTCAACCGAAAGAGTGTGCGAGTCCACATATCTGAACGGACAGAATGCATGTCTTCACAATAGATACAGAAAAAAATGAGATTGGAACAAGGAAATGGGATTTGAGATGATGGAACGCAAGTGGGGAGGAAAATATTAAAGAAAGAATGGTCAGTCCTAAAAAAGCTAAGGTGAGCACAAGAAAAGAAAAGGATTCAATCTCTGGATGTGTCATATAATAGAGGGCTTGTTGCATTGAAACTGAAATCTGACCACTCTCATCCTCTTCTGTTTAAACTCAATCCCTCGCTTTGCCTCGCACACGTCCTGCGCTGCCGTCGCTATCAAGTGTTTCCAGGAAGCGATTAGTTTCGATCCACTGAGAGATCTGGAACGATGCAACGGCATGGCAACAAAGGGAAACTTTATTCAGCGCAGCTCAGGATGAGTTATATCCATCTCTTTTGTCAAAAAGAGCAGACCGTGCTTTCATTCCATGCTGCTCATGATGTCTATCTCCAGTAAGAAAGAAACGGGACAGCTATTGCTACAAATATGATTATTTTCTCTTTCAGGGTTTATGCTGACACATGTTTTGAAGTATTCGGTTTAATTTTGAGCTCTCTACTTCGTCAAGATCAGAAAATAGAGAGGATTTAGGTGAAGCCAGCAGAACATTTGAATGTGCAAGAAATTGTGGGATATTTGCTTGGTTACTCTGACTTGGGGAAGATCCGGGTGATTCAATCACAACGTCACACAAGACGAATTATGCAAATGTGCACTGAAAAAATACACAAAAAGAGTAAAAAAAAACAAGTGTGCACAGTTTTCAATCAATGCAGAAACTGAATTTTAGTGGATTGCCTGTGCTTCAATGTGACCAATGTTCCAGTTCCAATTGGTTTGTTAATTTTACTTAAAGTTGCACTAGAACAAGTTTTGCTAGAGGTAAGTAGCAGGTTTATCAACTCTTCAGGTCACATATCAGTTCAAATGCAAATGCATTTTTGACAGTTAAATGTAGTTTGATGATTGCATTATGTTTTGGACCCCATTTACACCTGTATTTAATGCTGTCCTCTCGAAATAGATATTAATATCAGATGTAAACAAGGTCTAATGGAATTAAAGACGGCTGGTGACAAACCTCCCCAAAAGCCTCACACCTGTCCAAGTCAATAAGATGCATTGTGGGAATGCTGATTAATTTGAAAGTGGATGGGTGAGTCAGGACACCTGGCTGACTTGATGAGGTTGAAATGATGTGCATGCTGATTCTGAGAGGCAGTTTTATGGATGAACCAGGTACTGCAGACTCTGCAGTGAATTATTAGCCTATTCTCTTATTTTATATTCCTCCTTCCCTTTCTCTCTCTCCCTCCATCTCTGTTAGAGTTCTTTGTCAGTCTCTGTGAGTGGCAGGAGTCTTTATCTCACCCCTAGGGCCGTATGACAGACGGAGTTTTGTTTCTGAGAGCGAACAAACATCGTAATCTTCCTCCCACATGTCAAACAATCCTTTTTCATAAAAACCTCTGGAAAATAAAAAACTATAGGCCATCAAACTAACAATGCCGGCAGAAATAAGGAATGCCAGTTCCTCTGGACTAAATGTCTGAGAAAACTCTTTTTCTACTCCTTGTACTTGTAAGTTTCAGACTCTGTAATTCTCAGCACTTAACTATGCTCACAATGCCAAACAAATCACATATGTATCATAAATTTGATCTTTAAGATGTGAAAAGTTCAAATCGTCACAAACCTGAAGTGTCTAAGGCACAATTTCAGACTCTTTTTCCCACTCCATTGACTCGTGTAACTCTCAACATGTTTACAAGGCCAAAAAATAAGAAAAAGAATTAGTCATAAATCTAACCTTTAAAAATAAAAATGAACACAAACCTGAAGTGTCCATATCTAAGGAAGAATGGAATTTGTTCACTGATATCTGGTGCATCTAAACAGCCGAAATACTCAAATCTGGCTCGACTTTTATAATTTGTAATCAGTTTGATTCATTAAGTGTTTCATGTAATTAAATTGGGTAAATGCAAGACAAAACTCTAGGGATAACCGTATGGCCCACTAGATAAGTGCTTCATAGATTTGTTTACTAGGGCAATCTGTTTTAGGCAGCTCTAAAGAAACTGAATTATGTATTAAGTGAAATGTAAACACACAGGAAAATTGCTGAAAATTGTATCTGTGCATTAGGCCCCGCAAAAGAATGTCATCCAGTCAAAATTCATTAAATGCCAGTCTAGAATAACTTAAACCCTTAGAAAAAACTTCTTCCAATGACTAATAAGTGTTTAGAGCATTTGTAATAATGGCAGTTGCTTTATATATTGGCTTTTCCATTAGACTCGTTATTTATTCATGGAAGTAATCTCAGTGTGAACGGTCGGGCCAGCATTCTCTCTTTCTCAAATGAGCCTCATAAAACATCAAGCCAACAGCTGTCCCTAAAAAACTAAAACCCACCTCAGATTTCGGAATCTCATCAATCATTGAATTCCAGGACCCTCCCACGACACCGGCTCTTGGGAAAGGTGCACATGTTGATACGTGTGTGCATTTGTCCCTTGGGTCAGACAAAAGAAACATTTGAGATTTACAGTAAGGGGGTGTTTAGAAATGCAGGCGTCCAGGGAGCAGTGAAAACCTGAGGTGAACTGATACTGATTTGTGTGCTGTGACATCATCAGTGGATACTCATACTTTCCATTAACAAAAGTGCTTGTGCTTGACAATGTAAGGCAGCAACTTTCCACCAACAATTAAATGATTTACTCAAATACAGTATTGTAGTTTTTTTTTTTTACGGTATTACTCTTTTTACCATATATATATATATATATATATATAGACTGTATATATACTGTCTATATATATATATATATATATATATAAGAAAGAGTAATACTGTGAATTGTCACAATTTAAAGCAATGTATATCATATAAATGATGTTTACACAGTATATATATCAAAATAGATCATAAACATATATAAATTGTATTTTTAAATTGAGTAGACATTTCCATATGTAACAGATTGCAAAACTTCAGAAAATCAAATGGCTTATATATTTAGTTTGACCTTCGGAAGCTAACAGTTAACATTTTTTGAAGCATGTCCTTTCAAAAAGCATTTGTTTGCTTTTTTAGCCTTAAAGTGACTTATTTTTATAATCTTTTTATACTCATGAATATGCAGTTGACATTTTTTTTTCAACTTTTCAAGATTTCTGCATGTAATTAAATGTAGCATTTTCTAAACACTGTAAAATATAGCCTTGAGCTCACAGCTGTTGCTAAAACATCCTGAGGTGCACTTCAACACTTATATTGTAGACAGCTTCAGCCTCAAGACTATGGCTGCTTCCAGCGCAAACACAAGCAGGAAAGACATTAATGGAGGAAAGGTGGGAAATAGAGGGACCTGAAGTGCCTGTAAGAAAATAAATTATGTTTTAAATCATTAATAGATAAAAAGCATCCTACACATTTTTGACAGTCCCCGTGTTTGCATGCTGTCATCCTTTCTGTGCTCTGATTGGCTGTGACAGCACATCAATGTGTCAGTCCATGACACCCATCACATCAGCACAACAAATGCATCCACCACACTCACATACACACAAACGCTGGTCTATACACTCTTGATATTGATGTCTATTGACAGCAATCAACCTTTGACCTCACATCCCACCTTATTTCTCCAGCCCCTCGTTCTCCACTCCTCCACTGCCGTTCTTCCTGTTATCTCAGGGCTACAGACGCAGGCACAGATTGTGCATCGCTGATCAGTCACAGCCCACTTCCAGCAAGAAATACTGCCACTCTGCACTGTGGATGCAAGTGGATTTAACCCAGAACTAATGTTGTGTACAACAGAGCCAAGTCCAAGCAGTTACTGGTGCTAACGTGATGATAAGGTTTAAATCTGGCTCACAACATTGGCTGTTTTATCAGACACTTAATTAAAACCATTGTCAAGCCTGGTTTCACTTTTTTTCGTACAATCAAATGGCTTTTATTAACTATATTCTACAACAACAGCTAATTTCCCCTCTCAGAATGATATCCACTCGTGTTCGCTGACAACAAGAAATCCCTGTGAAGCATTTATTGAAGGATATAAAAAGAAATCAACATCTTCTCCCTGAGGAAACTTCAATTATTGCAGTTGATTTGGAAAGATCTGTGAGATATAAAAATAGAATGATCATACACCATTGGGGTGCCTAACTGAATGACTTACAGTCCTAAATATTATAACAGGAACTAGGGATGGCTGAAATCGGTACAAATATGTGATGATTCAAACTGGTCGAGAAGTAAAATGAATCACAATACAATTGGGGGTGGAAGTCTATATGAATGTAACATTAGTTTGATTATATAACACAAGATTTCCTTTATTTGTATTTATTTGATGTGGGGTTTGTTTTACAATGTCAATTTAGTTTTGCTATTTGACATGTTTGAAATGAAGGAATGTTCAAATGCAAACAGTGTATTTTATTATAAAAAGGCTCTAGTCAGAACAGCAGTGGTCGAGCGCCGGCAGACAACGTTGTAGGAGACAAAGACAGAAGCAGGGTCGAGAAACAAAGCAAAGGGTCACAATACCAGTCAACTGAGTCCTTGGGGAGAAACGGAGGGGAAGTCCAGATCCGGGAAGAAGTCATAAACAGATAATCCAACAGAGTAACAAAAATCAGTAACACGAATGAATGAAACACTAAACAACGAACCGTACAAACATACAGACACTTCCGGGTTATATACACACAAATCTAGGTCAGTCTGCAGCAACAAACAATGAAACACCTAGACAACCAACGAGTGGGCGGAGACATGAGTTCATTGATGAGAGTGAATGAAAACAGACATAAAACACAGATAGTCTAGTCTGCTGGGTGCTGAAGTGTCATCCAGTGGCCTGAGCTGGCACCTCCAGCTGACCGTGACATTTGTTTACTTTTTTAAAAAGATTTTTGACCCGGATATTGTTTCCCAAACATTTTGAAGCAGAGAGGATTTACTTTTTTCCCAAAAAGGGAACCTCTCAACCTTAAGGTGGTTGATAAATTTCTTACGATATTTTTTTTAATAAAGTATTGGATTTATTCTTTTTACCAACTTGCATTCTTTCAGCAAGCACATGTTTATTTTTCTTTTTGGAACTGATTAATTGTTGGTTCATTGATCTAAGCTGCACATCATTATAAATTTTTTTTGAGTGAATATTGCCAAAATGATCTGCAAATAATGTATTTTTTGACCAAAAAACTGAGGGGCAGCTCAGATCAATTAGGCCTTCGATCAATTGGTTCCAAAAAGCAATACAACATCTGAAATCATTGAAAGAGAAGAGGTTGATAAAAAGACCAAATCCAAGATTTGGTCCAAGAATTCCAAGAATTTTTGATCATCAACTTTAAGTAAGGTAAAAGACTTTCTGCACAGAACAAGATATTAGAGATAATAAAAAGAGTTACTATACAGTATATGTTAACGATTGTATTTGAATGACGGGAAAAGGACCTAACAGAAACTCAAATAAGTGCTACACACACACACACAATCACATCCACAGTAACATAAAAGAAAATCAAGCAGTTAATTTCATAACAAGAAGGCTTTCTAAACATAGCAACAGCAGATGCTATTTCACAACTGTGACACACTGAGCACATACACACACATGAAATTGCAGACACAGATGTTCGCGGGTGTGAACCCTCACATCTCTGTGCTTGAAATGTCTCCCTCCAGGTGTGACCCAGGCAGGCAACATCTGGATTCCAGTAACATCTATTTATACTCCCTATAAAGTGACCCTCCACCACACACGCTCTCATCAGTAATCTCAGACAGGGACTGCAAGAGAGACTGATACAAATGCTACTTTGGTGATGATAACACACAATTAATAGCTTTCTAACTCAGTCATTAATCACATATCGGCCGTTGGCCAATAAACAGAAAGCACACACTCACACAAGCTGCTAATATTAGAATCGTGACAGGACGGCTTTTCAAGACGTCTGAACACACAGACGAGATAGTGTGCTGGAAGGATTGCCTATATTTATCAGGAAAAAGATTTGGAGGCATTTCAAGGGAATAAATCCTGAATGGCCCTAAAGACAAGTTTTGGCTCAAGGTTATCATGACATTGTTCCACTACAGGTGTTTGACTAAGCCTTAAACAACTTTCATTTTAACTCTTTTCACACCCAACACATCAAAAACACCTCAGTATGTTCCAGTAGGCTTGCAAAGTGGAATAAATGGGGTGTTTGGGCATTGCTGGGAATGTATGCTTGCTCCAATGGTCACTTAGCTAAACATATTTAAGTAAAAGATTTATAAACATAATAAATGTTGCAGTCATTATTCAGACTAAATTAAGGGGGTTTGATTCATATTTAATTAAATTTTTTTTTAAATACTAAATTACAAAAACTAACTAAAATATGAAAACAACCACAACAATAAAAAATTAAATAGAATTAAAGAATTGGAAGAATCATGATAATAGTCATTGAGATTAAATAACTGAACAAATAATTAATTTAATAACAATAATAATAATAATAATAGCTGTACAAGTGTCAGATATAACATAATATTACAATTTATAATGTTTTTATTAAATTAAAATTAAATAACTGAAATGTAAAAATAAAAAATACTAAAACAATTACATTTAAAATGAAAATAATTCTATAGCAATAATAATATCCTGAAATGTAAATTAAACAATCAGAATTTAAAGAAAATAAAATACTGAAATAATTTAAATAATAATACAAATACCAATACTACTACTACTACTACTTAATATTTCAGGACTTAATTATATATTTTAACAATATGTTAAGTAAAATTCCACAAGCATGATATTGTAATACCACATATTTACCACTTCCAAAATAAAAGAAAGAAAGAAAGAAAGAAGGAAAGAATAGCATAACAATGTTTTAAGGATGTAAGCCTGTTACAAAAAAGAAGTGTACATTTTGACATACTATTTTAGCATTCGGTTTATATTTCAATAAACAAATTATTGTGCATTGTCAAATAAATTTAGTTTTCATTTCCAGTAGATCCAAATTATCCATATATCATCTTTTTATCACTGCTTTCAATTCAATTTAAATGAAAACACAATCATCCACGTCATAACACATACATGACAGTATATTCCAAATTATGGATTTTTTCAAATAAAGAGAACCCTTACTATTGTTCTGTGCTCAGGGAGCAGTGAACACTATGTAGGGTCCCTGTGATTTAGAACGCAGCTTTCTCCCCATCAGGAGCGATGCCCTCAGCCTGCAGAGTCACGCTGCACAGTTGGAGAGAGTAGAGAGGTGTACGGCTATGCTTGAGTGTGAAGGTCGCTGTATGAGGGTGTGTTTTCACTGGCATCAGAGACAGTTTCCATTACAAACAAGTACTGCATTGTGGGACAGACTACATGACAGAAGGCTCCACAGACCGCTGTTGTATTACGGGAACTACAAAACCCTACGGCACTACCTATTGTTCTCATGTCCATGACAGATTGTGATGTGTGTGAGTGTTTTCAGTACTTCACTTTGACAAAAAAAGTGAAAATAGATGACAGATGGTCACCACGACTGTCCAGAGAGAAAAGGAGACAGACAAAGAGATGGAGAAACAGAGGACAAATCTCATTACTCAGGTGAAAGAAAACATTAAAACTCCATCTAACATCTGTGGCCATCACCATTCTGGAACAGGATGGGGGAAGGAAGGAATCGGTGCAGGAAATGGGCATCATGTTGTGTTGACAACTACTGGAGCTTTAGGATAACAATGGCCAATCTGAAGACAAACGTAGGAATTTATTAAAGGAATGTTTCACCAAAATAATGAAAAGTTGCTGAAAATGAATAATTATCACCCTGAGGCCATTACTTTTTCAGAAATAATGTGAAATTGATCATCTGCAGTGAATGGGTGCCTTCAGAATGAGAGTCTAAACAGCTGATAAAAACAATACAATGTTTCACAAGCAAACAACACAACTTTAGTCCACTGAAGTAAAAAAAAACATGTTTGTAATAAACAAATCCATCATTAAAGCAATGTTTACTTTAAATCAGAGAAAATATGTGTACTTGCTTCATAAAAATTCTTCCTGCACAAAATTCATCCATTCACATCAAAATCCATGGACAAAATTGTTCAAGGCTGTTTTTGACCAATTTTTGGGTTGTGAATGGTGTTTGATACATGCATATTTCCCTCCTTATTAAAGTCGGCTTTATACATAATGATACTTTGAAAGCCATCTCCAGTATTTTAGCATGGTTTGAATTGAAAAACATTTCGATTGATTTAGTATAAACACGCAGATATTTCTTTACAAAATATTGTGAATTATTGTGATGCTTTCAATCAGCTCTCAATCTGATGGCACCCATTCACCGCAAAGAATCCATTGAAGAATCTGTTCTGATGAAGAAAAATTAATCTAAATTTTGCAAGAGCAGAGAGTGAGTAAATTCAGCCAATTTTCAAATGTCTGCTTACATCAATAAAACTATAAAGGCACAATTTACAAAAATGTTCTATTATTTACTATTTCTACTGTCATTCCAAAGGAGATCTGTGACGCCTGTAGAAAGCTCTGTCATAATTCCCATTCAGGCCAATGGCTGTTTGGATAAATCCCTTTATTTCAACCTAATATTACTTATTTTCTCCTGTGAAACCCTTATATATTGGAGGAAAATATTTGAGATCCTGTTTTCCATATAATGAAACCTTACAGTTCCAAGCTGCAAAATGGACAGAAACAACCATAAAAGTGCTCATATGACTCATACGCTATACTCTGAGAAAGCTTTCAAATCATATGTGATTTGACTAGTCCTTTAACCCTGGTATCATCTTTTATAACTCACAAGCCAGAAGAAGATCAGCTCATTTTATAAAAATACTTGCAATGTAGTTTATTTCGGTGGCAGGGACTCTGGGGCTTATTGTGAAGTGCGAGAGGAACAGTAGGAAGTAATACATATAGGTTTCTGTGATTGAATTTTGATGATGTGTTTTCTAAGGCGCTTCATGCAATGGCCTGTGGGGGTAAGAGATATCCCACTCCATGAATAGTCAGTCACAGTGACGAAAACGCAAAGTCGAGCTTTCAGTCATCAACACTATTTGGCCAAATTTATGTGGACACACAAACCTCATAAATATGTGCTTGTTCAATATTTAATTTCAAAGCAGATGGCATTAAAGAGAAGTCTGTGCACATGTTTTTGGTCATCTAGTGTATCTAAATGCTACATAAATCAGCTTCTGCATCATCAATGAATTAACTCCATTGACCTTTAACTTCCATCAATATCCCAGCCCTCATTGACTATTTCTTAGTAGAGAGACATATTTTGTCAGTAAATTGCTTGAGATGTAAATGTTTTAATAGTTTTTCTTGGCAATAAAGGACAGTACATGAGGACAGTACATATGTCTTCGAAACTTTAGTATGACATTAGTTTTTTTTTTAAATGCTAATTTCAGTTCCACAATTTAATTAACATTTAAAAAAATTACATTGATAAATAACATGATAAACATATTAATTTGTGCTTAAACTTATGGTGTGTTTGTTACAATGTCATTATAAACGTAAGTAATAAGTAGTATAATTAGGATGAAGGTTTGGTTTAGTATGAATTGCATCCAATAATTTATTGTTATTACTAGACTAAGTACATGTTATGTGTTACGAAAGAGTCTGGGAGAAATAGCGAGTTCATATGCAAAAGAGATTTAATAAAGGCTCAGGGTCAGAACAACAACAATCGAGCACCGGCAGACAGAGTTAGTGGAGACAAAGTCGAAAAACAGAGTCGAAAAACAAAGCAAAAAAATCGAAATACCAGTAAACAGGGTCTTTGGGGAGAGGCAGAGGGAAAGTCCAGGTCCGGGCAGAAATCGACAACAGGTAATCCAATGAACAGAATAGCGAAACACAGAGAACACGAATGAATCGTAACAACAAACAATGAACTGTGAACAACACTCAAACATAGGGAGGCTTTATACAGTGAAAACTAGATCAGGGGGTGGAGACAAAAAATGAAGCACCTAGACAACAAACGAGTGGGTGGAGACATGAGTTCATTGATGATAGTCCATGAATGAAAACAGACATAAAATCCAAAGAGTACGCTGGGCACTGAAGTGCCATCCCCTGATCTGACTGTGACATTATGTGTAACACAGACACTATTAAATAGTCTTACCAAAATTATGAAAATTAAGCAGCAACATTCATATTTTATGTTTATTAACCTTTCTTAATGTTAGTTAATAGAAATTTAATATAGTCCATCATGCATTACCCAACGTTAACAGATACAACTTTAGATGATGTATTGGTAATATGCATGTGAAACTTGCGTATTAAATGAATGCCAAAAACGAGCGTGTCATGCATACGCCAAAGTCCATTTTTGCTTATCAATAACATGACTTTTAATTTTTTATTTACATACTATTTCATACGCATTTTCATGGCCTCCTTTTATGAGACTGAAGTATTAGCATTGATTTTGAACTAGTAATATTTTGATAGAAAAAATTAGGATGTAGTAGAGATGAGATTAAGTTCAAAATTACACGAGTTAAGTCGCCGCATTGAGAATAAACAAGCAGTATTAAAAAAAATAAAAATAAAGTCAAAATGACTTAAAGCAGAACCATACCATTTTAATTATAAGAGTGAAGCAAAGAAAACAACATAAAACTGAATCACCGCATGTCATATTGCTCTAAAGAGACAATTTCCTGAACGTCTGTCTAGCTCTGTCTCCTGACTAAATGAAATTTCCGACACAGTCGCTCCAGTTTCTGAAAACTAATCATAACTTGGTGCTGAAGCTCATAAACCGACAGTAAACTGACTTCAAAAATAAGAGAATGACTGCTTGATAAGACACTCCAATATAACGTTTATCCAAGTACATGCCCTAATTGTGTAAATCATGTTAAGCTCACAACATTAACGAGAAGAAAAATATACAGTTGTCTTACTCCTTGACATTCTTAGTTATTTTTTTCCTTTCTAGTACCAGGACACCTAAAAAAAAAGTTAATGAATGCACTCGAGTCTAGCTGGAGGGCTGTATTATTATAGCGTAGATCTCTAAGAAGACAAGGCTGATACACCTACGGCTCTGCAATTAAGGAGAAACTCTGAATCCGACTTCACAGTTCTTAAAAACAACTAGACGTGTCAGGATCAAAGTGCAATTACAACAAGAGAGCGCCGTCGTTCTGGTTGCCATCGACTAATTGGAGAGGAATACAAAACATGAGCATCGACTAAACACATAAACACACACAAATACGACACAATCACAGTTACGGTTCAATCAGATTGACAGACGCTTTCAATATTTTCTCTCCCTCCCTGGATTCGTGAAGCTGGGATTCTGATGGTTGGCTAATAGGCTGTCAGTATATCGGTGAAGAGTGGGTATCATTTCCGTGTGTGGTCTGATAAGTGCCATGACGTGAAATAACTACCTGTTTCCTGCTTCATTTTTTGCCGTATCCTCTGTGATCCAGCTGAAGGCTCATTACCGCCCGGTGCAGGTAAGCGGCGGCTCCGGCAAATGATCTCCCCGCGGCTGGCGCGTTACACTTAGATGTCACATTTAATCTTTCTGCTTATAGAGTCTTAGGGAAGGAGACCTGCGTGTATCAGACATCTGAGCCCTGGCAGATATAAATACACATAGAAATGGCTGTTTATGGAAGAGTGTGTTAAAAAATGACCATTTTCTCCCACGCAGACATACTGTACTTTTAGTATATGGCAGTTCATGTTTAAACAGACTATGTAACATCAGCTCCGGGTTAGGTATGAAGAATTATTAAATATTAATATTCTATTTTCATATGAGAGCTGAACTAAAACAAGTTTCACTCATTCATTCACTCAAAATACAAAAATATGATAAATACAAGCAGTGTTATTAAATATTGTCATATATTTATGTTAGGTACACACGTTCATACTGATGGATAAACTAAACAGAAAAAATACGAACAAGCATACATTGAATCGTTTAATTAAGGTTGAATATTGTCTAAGTATTGTTACATGCAAACGTGAGTGATTTAATAACCACTTCAGGTTTCTTAATTTATTGATATTTTATGTCAAGTTATAACAATAAACTCTTTAATTTGGATGCATTAATGGTGCTAATTAGACAATAGAACATCTGTGTTCATTTGCATTGCTAAATTTAGTATGCAGTCTATTGTCAAGTATTTTAGGATTGCTTTTTTTTTTTTTTTTGGTTAGCTCAGAAGACGATGTGTTTCCTTTTCTACGTCAGCTATCAAAAGACAGTCTAAAAATATTCCTAAGTGATTGGTTCTGAAAATGATGGTGCCCAAAAGATATTTAAAGACTGGGCTGGTTGTGTCTGTTTTTGTGATGGCTATAAAGTTTCATCTCTTCCCGACTATAATACACAGTGTCTATTGATATGCAAATATGCAAATACATTTGTATTTTTTAAACTCAAAATATAAACTTTAAACTTAAACTTAAATATAATGTATAGATAAACATTTTCTAAACGTGCAAATATATTTAATATCTAAATATATTCCATATTATATACCTTTATGATATAATATTGCAAATTTAATAAAAAATATATACTGTACATATACACATATAATATACAAATACAAACACATACTGTGTAAGTAAAAATAAGTATATTTATATAATAATATATTACAACATGATCCGCCGCTCATATATATATATATATATATATATATAATAGTGCTGTCAAATGATTGATGAAACATTTTTGTTTACATAATTTGTATTATGTATTTATTATGTATATAAATACATAATATAGGTAATATTATTACCTAATATATAAACACATGCATAAATATACTTAATAAAAATATGTTAAGTTTATAAATTAAATATATTAATGTATTGATATAAAATATAATAATATACAGGTAAATATATAAATGTGCTGTAATTAAGGTAAAGCATGATTCTTACAACAACATTAAACTAGGAAAAATTATACTTAAAATTATAAATATAGAGAGAGTTTAGTGCCTTGCTAAAGTATTTAAACCCCTTCATTTTTTAAAGTTTTGTTATGTATCCGCCTTGTGTTAAACTGTTCTAAACTTGTCTACAACAACCATAGGTGCTGTATACAGCGTGTGTGTGTGCAGATGAGTGTGTTACTCCTGTTGTCTATTGGCTTTGGCCGAAGCTTGGCCGAAGCGTGTTTTGGCCAACTGAACATGTTTGTCGTGTCTTTGAATGCCATGAAGTGATGTACTGTAATCAGTTGGAAACATTTATTGGCTGTATACTGTCCCTGTGAACAACAATTTGCAGAGCCTTTCCTCTACAAATCTAAAATCTCACTTAAGACGACTTAATAGACTTTTTGGTCCAGTACACAGGTTACTACTGGACCACTGAAACACACTCTATACAATCACTTCAGAGAAGTCTACTAATGTAGTCTGAGAGGTGTCAAAGGTCACCGTTCTCCATAACCTACCTGCAAGTCATGGTGTGAAGGGAACTATCTCACACACACTCACACACACACCCTGCAGAGACAGTCGTGACATTTGCCGTCCCATCATGAGGCTTCAGAGCCTGATAACAGATGGCGGCTGCCTGTGAGACTACCTTAATATCATGATTTTAGCTACATACATGCACACACACCCCGGACACTTTACATTCCCAGCGCTGCAGGACATTAGATTGGGCTTTGACTCTCTGTGCAACAAACAAACTTGACATTCTCTTAATAACAGTCTGATTTGCAATATTAAATCTACTCCCGAAAGACCATCACACACCCACACACACATTTTGAAGTGCAAAGAAGTAATTATCTCGAAACACACACTCTCTCCCTTCCTCTCTTACAAGTGCACTTCAGGATTCTGGGTTTATTCTCACTTGTTAGGCATGGATTTGTTCCAGTGACCTGGACATACCCACTCCAGAAAGAGAAGCACCATAAGGTTACAACACAGGTGGAAAAGTCGGTTGGTCACTGAAAGACTCTCATAATTAGATACAAGACACAAATAGAGGCTTCTCTCTCTGGAGTGGGTCTGTATATATCTGTTCTAAAAACCCAAGTGAGCAGTCTTGCTATATATATCACATTGGGGATAATTATTTTAATAATAATAAAAATAAATAAATAAATAAAAAATGGAAAATTATTTTACATTAAAAAGTATTAGAAGTAATTTCATTGACAGATTAGACATTAATCAATTTATTAAATTATAATTTTTAAATAGTCATAATAATAGTCACAATTCAAAAAAAAGTAACAATTACAAAACAACTGTGAATTAATAGTTGACATTGTCAGTTATAAGTCATAATTATGCTAAAGCATATACATAGTGATGAAGTCATTATTAAAGTCACAATTCAGAAAAAAATTAAAATTACCAAAAAGAAAAGTCACAACTGAGAGATATTTCACAGTTATTCATAACTAGATAAAGTTTACGACAAAAGTCATAATTATGCAAAAGCATCACAAAGTTGTTTTTGTGTGTGTGTGTGTGTGTGTGTGTGTTTTTTATAAAGGTTTTGACATGAAGTCATTTACGCCACAATTAAAAAGAAAAAGTGGTTTAATTATTTTTAAAGTTTGAAATCGTTTCAAGTTTAAATAAGTTTCAAATAGCTGGAATTGTAAAGGTCTTAAGGGTCATATAAACAGATGGCTAAGGTAAAAATTTCACAGTCAAATTTTAGTTTCAGAAGAAGAAAGTTCAGATAGAATAACAATGTATCTTTCTCAAGTGTCACAATCAGGGCATGCAGAATTGTAATATGAAATACAGTAAAATTGCAGTTTTTACACACAATAAATGTAGAGACATTAAGTTGCAGTTAGAACAGTTCAATCACAGTGACACGCCTAAGAAGCCTGCAGTCTAGGTAGGCAGCTCACTAGGTTTTGGAACAGAGCTAATATCTAGATGTTCACATATGGTGTTAGGACATAATGGGGCAGTCCAAGTGTGACGTCCTAAAGCTGTTCTGCCCTACTCATGTGGTGCAGGAAACCGAGAACAGATCTATTTCTGGAGCTGAGCATCAATTACATAAAGTACCCTTTGGACTAACTATTACTGACACTATTTATAGAGAACCGCATTTCCAACAATACCCAACCTGCCCTTTAGGCCTGATCTGATGCACAAAATCCGACACACACCCTTGACCATTCCCACAAAGATGCTATCACTTGCATCTGGTCTCCTTTATCATGTCCCTTTCTCATTCTCTTAGTCTGTCCCTTCTTGTTTCCTCCCATCTCTCGCTCATCCCCTCTGACTGCTGTCCAATCCCATGGCGGTCCGTAGAGGAATGAGAGGATATTCCACGGCAATGGAGGGTAATGCCTTTACAGGATGACTGGGGGATTTGCCAAACCCCTGAAGAAATCCAACAATTTGTTATCGTTCAGCGAGCAGAAGTTTGTGGATTCTGATCAAGCAGTTTCTAAGTGAAAATGCAAGGGTGTTTAAAAGATTTTTTTGATCTTGAATTACCTTGAATATGAATTATAATAATATATAAACATGGAAATAAATGTAAATCTTTACTACTTTACTAAATACTACTTTTGCCTACTTTTTTTGTTTTTTGACAGTTGAAGTTGATTGATTGATTGAATTTATTTAATTGCTTTGGAAAGTGGAGGAATGTGTCAAACATGAATCAATATATCATATCTCCAAATATGCTTTTAACATGAAACAAGCTATGTTTATAATTAAAACATAATAACTAGTATTATGTACAGTACGTGCTGAGCATATTTTCAAGGACAGAGGTGTGTGTGTGTGTGTGTGTGTATTTGGTGTTCTTTATACCTCTTTCTTACACTGTGCCCTTGGTGGCTGTTGAATTTTGCATGACCTGTGCTGTTTCTCCTGTTGGGAGAGATGGGAAAGCAAACAGAGATGGAAAGCTTTCTCAACGCTTCCTGATGCTCATGGACTCAGCCAAAGTCTCAGCAATCAATCTTTTCCTCTGCTGCATTAGCTTTAGACGTAGCAGACACAGAACAAGACTAATCTGAATGCAAATGAGCCAACAAACAGATACATGCACACAAAACGTGCACCTCCGAGAGAACAAAAAAAAAGACGACATATTCACCAAAAAACCAAGTCAGTGAAATAAAAACAGGAAATTTACAAGTGACTATTGTTACCCGAATGTAAAGGTTTGAAAATGCATCCCCTTCATTCATTGAGAAGAGATATGGTAACATACTTGAAAAACATTTCATTTTTCAGAGAATAGAAACAATTTGAGCAGGAAATGGTTTTCGGGGTTGAGAAATATAGAGCTGTGATAACGTCCCCCAAAATACAGTGTAAGTGTGTGAGAGAATGACAAAAGAAATGGACTGCTGGTGTAATTTATTTGTAAATTACCATTTTAAAGCTTGGCAGACATGTTTGTTTCTCACAAGCGAGAACGCACATCTCTTTTAATGCGGCGATAGCAGCATCACAGTCACACTCCAGCTATCTGATGAAGCTTTCATCTGCATTCTCTATCTGCACATCTGTCCGTCTCCTGACAGAAAAAGCACAATGCTCCACCTTCCCATCTGATCTGAGTTATGACCTCACACCCATATTCAATACGTCCACCTGCATCCATCAATCAAAGCGACAGGGCAGCGAACACACACACTGTGTGAGGAATTGTAGAGACGGTTGGGGGTTACCTGAGGGAGCACTGTCCTCATTTCCTCAGCTGGACATCAGAGGAGCAACTCCGTCAAGGACAGGCTTCACATACACACAGTCCACATACAACATGTACCTGACACAGGTTATTATTTTTTTGCTCTTTTATGATACAGGGGAGCGATGGACTTATTCTTCTACTGTTAAATCTATTGTTACTGCTCATTTCTGCCATTTTGTCCGGCCTTTGAATCATCTTAAACATTCAATAATGCTGAATGGTCAAAATTCTTCACTGTCTTCATTCACACTGGAGTTTGAACTCAATGATCCCAAAGCTGCAGTCACTCAAAACGACTGCTTTTCAGTATGATATCAGAAACAAAATGTGAAAATTGTTTGTCTATTAAATTATTTCAGGGTTTCTCCAAAACCACAAACAAGAATTCTGATCAGTTTGAGCTTAATTCTGAAATCATATATAAAGATTTATTTAAATTCATTTAATGTAAGTCTGTTATATGAACCGAAGAGTCTTGTATTTGGTCAAAAAGATATATAATACAGTAAAATGTTGAAATATCATTATAGTTTAAAATAATTGTTCTCTATTGTAGCATATGAATAAATGTACTTATTCATATGATGTTGAATTTTCAGTAGCCATTACGCCAGTGTCACAAATATAATGGAAGGATGGATGGATAGATAGAAAGATAGCTGGAACAACAAACAGGATAACAAACAGAACAATAGATATAATGAGAGACAGAATGGAAGAACTATAAATAAAAATATAATTATAGATAGAATGTTCTTCTTTTATTCAAAGGGTTTTTTGTTATCAAGTAACTGACTCAAACACATCCAAGACTAAGTATGCTCAATTTTCTCTTTTCAAATGAAACGCAAGTCACAGAGGAATCTAATTACAGAATCATTTAAAACACAGAACAAGAAGCGTCACCGAATTGTATTGAATCTGACAGTCTGTTGAGATCTCTTCATTTAATCAAATATTTTCTCTGCTTTTTTCCTCCAAAGCATGAAGCTTGGGCACTTCCCCAGTGAGGAGGCGAGCCCTGATATACTGTGGAAGGGGTCTTAATTAAAACCTGATCATTACCAGTCGTCCCAGGGCTCCGAATAACACACTCAAGCATTTCGCACATGACAGGAGGCCAGAGCAGAGAGGCCCTATAGCACTGCACCATTTCACAGTCTGCCTACAGCCATTTAGATGCTTCTAGAATGTTCTGGGAAACTAAATTTAATTATGAAGACTTAAGAGTATGAGTACATGAGACTCATGCTAAGAAAAGTCATTCTTGGCTAGATCTAGGTCACAAAGTAAACTCTTTAATCTTAATAATCTTTAAGGAATATTCTAGGCTCATGGCAAAATGCTAATTACCGAAGTTTTTTTTTTTTTTTTTTTTTTCGCAGAATAACTCCTGCATGATGGAAATAAATAAATAAATAAAGAAATAATATAAAAATTATTATAATAATATAAAATCATTAAAATACAATTTGACTTCTGTCTCACTAAATCCATTGATGATTTCACATCACCACAAGATCCGTTTTGTAACTAATAACACAAATGTGATGTTCAAACCCTGATATTCATGTGTTATGTTCATTTAAATAATCCTGACTGCAAAATGAACAGAGGATGTTTCCCCGATGAAATATTCACTTCTCATTAAGAATATCCCTGGGACCAAACATTAATACGGGCTCCTTTAAAAAATGTAAATGTTACACTAAAAACGAGAGGCATCATGAATCTTTTAGGGGTTTCGCACATATGTGGCTATGACTCTCTCAGGGAAAGGGGGACGTTTCCTCATGATCTCGGTTTCTAGGTCTGTGTGAACACAGTGTGAGATTGTGACTGGATTCACAGCAGCATACAACCATCTATTCAAACAGTATGTAGATTCTGCACAGAATGCACATTTTCTATGAGTTTCCAACAAAACAAAGCACAGAATATTGTTTCTCGCAAAACAATGGTTACTTAAGCATTTTCATAGTAACAAATGCATAGAATATAATGGGTCAATGAAATCATACAGGTAAAATAATAAATAAATAATAATTGTAATGCATTCTTAATACATGGTTTCACACATTAAAAAGCACCGATACTAGCTAAACAAAATACAAATTTAATAAAATTAAATTATTTATATAAAATGAAAAAATAAACATTTAAAACTAATTTTGAACATCCATTATAAAACAAAATAAAAGTATTAAAATAAAAAATTTCAACATAGGATGAAAGCTTGTTTTTGAAAGAAAAAATCATTAAAACTGCCACTTGCTTCGCAAATCAGACGTTTTTTCTTGCAATGTTGTGTTTATATTTCACACATAGATACAATTGTGAGGAAAAAGTCAGAACTGTGAGATACTTTTTATTCAGTGGCATAATTGTGGGGTATAAATTAATAATTGTGATTATCATCTATGTTCATGCTACTGAATAATGCACAACAGTTCAGAGTTTCAAAAAAGCAGTAAAAACGAGTACCAGAGGTCCTCTACATTGTTGTCACATGACCTCTCGATATTCATCACTCGACCTTATCGTGTTGCATGTTTAACTCAGCAAATGCAAACAATGTAAACCATAAACCTTGCACAAAACATCTGTTGAACGACATTCTAACATCTGTCGGGGAACAGTTAGCAGAGCATTGCAGAAAAGCAAACAATCTCCAAATTACTTCCTTCAGGTAAAAACGCACACACCGGATAGACGCGTAGTGAGAATTGTAATCATACAGCATCTTGGCACCAACTAAAAACTCCCACAATACAGCTACAGGCACGCAGCTACCCGCCAGGAGCGCTTTACAGTGATGCTGGGGTAACACATCTTTCGTTCGTTTTAAAGGCGGAAACAGATGGGAGGGTGGGAAAACCCGTGGGACTTAATACTCCATTGCCGACTGTTGTGCTCCCGGGTGCTGCTGTTCCAATCGGTAAAACAGAACCGAGTCTAGTAATAAAAACAAACAGTAAGCGCAGCAAAATCAGCCCGCCCAAGCCCTGCAGTGACCCTTAGGCTGAACCTTAAAATTGCTCAGAGATGTAAGCGTTCCCTTGATGGAACCAGCTGTGCCTTTGTGTCTTACAGAACGAAAAGAGCAAAAACACAAACTACGAAGCTTCCTATGATACAACATGGATTGTGTATTCCTCTCTCTGCTACATCTGATGAAGTATCATATGCAAACACACAAACTGGATTAATGACAGAAAATCCATCTCTGTATCAGTGCTTTTAATCTAATTTGCTCTTGACTTTTCAGTATGGTTGTTCCTTAAAGGAACAGTTCTGAAAACAAGTTCAGCCTCAGGCCACCCAAGACGCAGGTGAGTTTGTTCTGGAGAAATTATATTATAGTATTTGCTCCTCTGCAGCGATTGGGTGCCGTCAGATTACCCAATCACAATAATCTAATCAAGTAAACTCCAGTCTACCAATACAAATCTTATAAACTGAAAAGCTGCATGTATTTAAAAAAATATTAAAAATTAAACCATAGCTTCTGGCTAGAATACGAGCCTATAATCCATAATAATGCTTCCTCTGGTGGAAAAAGTCCATCAACTGCTGTCATACAAAAAAGCCACCGACATATTTGTTTGTAGCTGTTTTGGACTGTTTTTGCTTGTAATGTTTCCTTTCTGATTCAGGTAAGGTGACTTTTTTCAGCCTTTTTCATTCTGCCGGCACCCATTCACTGCAGAGGATCCATTAGTGAGCAAGTGATAATCTGTTTTGATGAAGAACAAACTCATCTTTATCTTGGATGACCTGAGGGTGAGTCAATTTTTGGCAACTACTGTATTTCTTTGAACAATGAGAACAAAATGTCAATCTCCATTTCCCTGCGAGCGCGATGAGACGTGATACAGTGTTTTAGAGGATGTGTTTTGGCTGGTGGACGATAAGTAGCGGCGTACTTCTCTTGAAGTTCATCAGAATGACAGAACGCTCACCCTGGAGGTGGAACGCTCACAAACATGAACACATTTAGACACGGCAACATGCCTGTGACTCTCTTGAGGGAGAACTAACTGCGGTAAAACCTTCGTCTGCTCTGCTGCTGTGCACTGAGTGCAGGGGCCATTCATTATGTAAACATCTACTTGTTAAATGTCAAATCATTGTTTACCAGAGTCGGGGAATATTCTACAGAAGTGCTGGGTCAACATCACACTCGTGTTTGGAAAGGAAACATGGAAAAACCATTTCAGTTAAGCCTGTTGGTTTTGCCTTGAAATAATTTCAACTGAACCCTTGCTCTTCTTAATGAAACGACTTGAAGGTTTTGTAAGTGATTGCACTCACTAAATAGAGACTAAATTGATGCAGTGCACAAAAAAATTGATTCACGTGGTAATAAATTTTAGGATTAATTTAAGTTTCTTAAAGTGGCAGTTGCAAATATAATGCGGATCAAGAAATGGAATGGTTTGGGGTACAAAAATCTTAATAACAGAAACTGCATAATTTAATGCAACTGTGCAATCTGTAGGAATCTGGTAGAGTTAAACTATATTTTTAAATAAATTTAAAGTCTGGTAGGTATTGATATAAATGCTTTATTGAAGCTGTTAATGGCAAACGTGACACTATACAGTTATATATATAAGTATATATATATATATATATATATATATAAGAATACATGGCAATACTGGTTCTTTGTTCAAACTAATAACTTTTTACTGATTTACTGCCATCATTGTTAAAATTTACAATACTGCCAAAGGATATATAATACATGATGCAACAGGGTATACAAATTACAAAAAGTGGCAACTGAGAACATTAACGAGGCGAAGCAAATAAAGTGAAATAAATAAAGGAAATGAAAGCTCTCTACACTGAAGCATAAACAAGACCACAAGAGAAACAGCGAGGACTAAAAATAAACAGACAATCATTTCTTCATTTGCATTTCCTGTTTCACAGGAAGGGCTACAACCCACATTATCAGACACAAAGGACTGTGACAGCTTCTTCTGTGCATACCTTTTTCTTCACCTGTATGACAGATCACATGTGTGAAAAAAAAAGATCATGTACTGTATATAGTCTGTCTACACTGCAGGCAAACTGTGACAACACACTGCTTCTGTTTACACTTATTAATTCACAGTTTCTCCAAATTCCAAACCCTTTGGTAATGAAGTCGCTGTCTGAGTGGGTTTTATGTTTGCAGACATGTTCAAACCGCATGCTAATTTGAATGCTAGATGGTATTAAATAACCGGATGTAACCTGCATTCTTTTTTGTGTGCTTCATGTTTTCCTTTTTACTTTTCCAGTAGATTACACATTCATGCTGCATTCCTGCTGCAGCTCCCATGAGCATCCTGAACTGGTGAATTCTGGAAATATCCATGAAAAATGCATTCATTCATCTCACCTTGGAGCTACGGCTGAGAGCATGGATGTTGCCATGGTGATAAGTTATAAGATTATAGAGTTTGTATTGTTGTCAGGTATGAGAAGAGGAGGATTAGCAGAGAACCTGTAATTCCTGATAGGATGGACTTTCTTTCCCTTGCTCGCTTTTTCCTCTCTCCCCTTACTGCAGTGTGACATACAGTAGTGCTCCTACCATAAAAAAAAAAATACAGTATGCAAAATACACAGCCCTTGAGAAGTTTAAAAGTGTAATGCGCTACCAAGACCCTACGAGCATCATTAACCTGAGAAAGGTTTACATGCAAGGTTATTTACAACTGATTTTCTTGACAACAACTCTTTTAAAAGGGCCTTTGAGTCTCAACACTTTGTTGCAGCTTTGACAGCTCCAGCAGAATCAGGCTCATATGTTAATAAGCTAATGCACCTACTTGAATGTTTGTACACAAACATGCTAGCTTGTAAAAGAACACGGATACAGAGTCTCATTAATTAAGTGTGGGAAACAATTCTGGAAGTTTAGTTAGCATCTGGCCACCCAAGATTCTTTCTTCATCAGAATTTTGCTCATGCATGGATCCTCTGCAGTCAGTGGGTGCCGTCACAATGAATGTGCAAACAGCTGATCAAACATCACAATAATACAAGTAATCCACATTACTCCAGTCCATCAATGTCTTGTGAAGTGAAAAACTGTGTTTGTAATAAATAAAGCTTTATCATTAAGGCCTCTTTACCTTCAAACCTCTGTTCACAGATAAAAATAAGAGTCTTCATCCATAATATTGCTTTCTCCCGTGAAAAAGTCACCTTGTCTGGATCAGGGGAGATATATGTATAAATCAAGGACTGTTTACATCCATCTAAAACAGTCCTAATCTTACAGAACGCATGGAGGACAACAGTGGAGGATGGACTTTTTCCACTGGAGGAAGCATTATTATGCATTATGAAGCTGTATTTTTGGCAAGAAGCAAAGGTTTAATGTTAAAACACCTTTATGATGGATTTGTTTCTCACAAACACACACCCTTCACTTTACAAAACATTGATTGGTAGATGTGAATCACTTGTAGATAATTGTGATGTTTTTATCAGCTGCTTAAACTCTGCTTCCGACGGCACCCATTCAATGCAGAGGAATGCAGTAGATGCTCTGCACTAAATGAGTGCCGTCAGGAGAGTGAGGAAGTCACACAAAAACAGACCAATAAAAACTGATTGTTTTATGTCTTATTCACTTCTTGTTTATTGCACTTTTGTATAAAATAAATATTACAAATAAGTACATAATATGGTTGCTGTATGTATTCAGCTGCTTGTGCAAGCTTTGGCAGATTTTAATTTGTGCCTATGTTCTTTTTCCACATATTAAAGACAAATTTTAGTGTACTACTTTGTTCAAGTCAAAGCATACAGTCGTGCCCAGACCTTGTCCTCTGCTGTCCTCTCTATAAACACTATCAACACAGTGTCAAACGCTCTGAGATTCTATTTAGATTCACTGATCAGAACGGCAAACAGACTGCAGGGCAGATAAGACATTTTATATTTAGGCAAGAGCTACAATCCAGTTTGGCGATGCCATTCGGCAGGGGTTCAAGCCAACTTGGTGCATCCAAAAAGTTTGCATCTGATGTCAAAGTATAAACGCTTTTCCTTGATGCTTTAAACTAATATTTGAACATTTCAATGCGTTGGGAATAAATAAATCGCTCCCTTCTCAAAGAATATGTAATTAAGCGATCATTTCAAGTGGTTACATCAGCTTTTGCATTTCCTTTGCTGGTCATGCCGAAGAGAAATGGAGAACAACTACATCTTGAAAATAGCGCACCCCTCAGATGCTAAAATGTTACAGAAGCGCTCTCAGTGAGATCATTATGTTATGAGAGGCTCATTTTCTCTTCATTTGTTAATTTTGCATTCATTTGCCATAAAAGGGGCATCTTTCTTCCTCTAAGACCGGCCATTAAAGCAAACCAGAGCACAATACATGCTCTCTTTAATAATCTCATTCATTTGTGCTGTATGCATAAAGCCATCTCATTTTAAAATCTTCATTATCTTCCCCCCCTCCCCTTGTTTTCTGGTGGTCTTTCTGCTTTCAGAAGAGGATGAATGTTTCTCCGTGTAATTATTTGCTCTCTGATTGGATGAAGTTCATCTGATCCATTACTGTGGGGTCTTGGCTCTAATTGAGATGTTCGATTTTATCCCCCTCCTCCTGTTGAGTCACAGCATCACTGTTTTACTTTGTTTGGACACCATTAACTAACGCTCTTAGGCTGTGGACTGGATTTATGGCTTGTCGGGTTGTGGGGAGAGCTGGGGCTTTCCTGGAAGAGGAATCATGTGTGATCTCGATTGGTTTTTAATGAAAGGCATTTGCTTGGAGAAATTTTGCACAGAGACGTCATTTACTGACTGGACGGGTGGGACGTGTCCCTAGCACTTTTTGCTATGGCTGATTTTGTTCCCACCGCTTTATGAAGTAGCTTGCGGCAGGAGTGCATCTAAATAAAGGCAACTTTCCACAGATGTTGTGACAAGTAATCTGTTAAGCTGAGCTGTTAAATCAGAAACAATAATAGCTCACGGTGTACTGAGAATGTTGTTCAAAACTGTTCAAAAGTTTGGGGTCGATAAGTAGCAAGACTTTTTTTTATTTGCATCAAAATACAGTTAAAGCAGTGATATTGTGGATTTTAAATAACTTTAAATTAAATATATTCCTGTGGTGAATTTTCAGCAGTTATTCGTCTTCAGCGTCAAGTGATCCTTCAGAAATTATCATTTTTTATTGTCAATATTGACAACAGCTGTGCTGCTTAATATTGTTTCCCCATTCGTTTTATCTCAGATATTGAATATATACTTAAAACAGAACAGCATTAGCTTGAAATTTAAATTTTGATTTCAGCATAAACACTTCACAGTCACTTTTGATCCATTTAATGCTGCCTTTGTTCATAAAATTATATTCTTTAATTAAAAAAAGAAAAACTTGCCAACTGAAACATTTGATTGATCGTGTATCTTATTTTAGACATAACATTCAGCTTACTGATTTTATTTTTTACTGCATTGCAAACAATGCTTTCTAAGACGAGATTGTTTGTCTTGTTTCCAGCCAAAATATCTAAAAATTCAGAAATCAAGAAATCAAAAATGTACTGTCTTGATTTTAGAAAAAAAAACAAACTAGAAATAATTTTTTGCTTAAAACAAGAAAAATAATCTGTCAATAGGGTAAGCGAAATATTCTTATTTCAAACAGAAAACAAGATTATTTTGCTTAGCCCATTGGTTATTATGTATGCTGAGGTGCAAATGAGATCTGAGAGTCAAACAGGTTTGAAACAACGGGAAGGTGAGTAAATAATGGCAAAATTGAAAGGGAGGAGAAAGAACGTCTTGGAAGGAGCTCAAAACGGGAGGAAGAGCAGCTTGAAAGTGTGCTGAGATTCTTGAAGAAACCACACGGGAAAGAAGGCGAGGGTTCAGAAACCTCTGAAATTTTTAACAGGTAAAGTCTTTGCCAAGAAAGCCCTTCGGAGGAGTTTGTTCAGCTAATATAAGAGCAAAAGTGGAACAAGAAGCACAGGAAAGGTTAGCACACATGACATAATTGATGTTTTATGTATTTCTACTGATGTCATGCAATAATTAATCTCTCAAAGAGCTCGGCGAGTGCTAATGTATTCAGTCCTACTAGCTACATGATCCCGCCCTGCACGAATCCAGCCATTCAATTAAATCAACAAGTGCTAGTGTGAGTGGAGATCATCCAATCACAGAGGTCAGCGATGTTCTTATTGACCTTCATCTGTACCGGGTGTGAGATCTGAAATAAGAGGGCGAATACTGACAGTGCATTCCCTTAAGTGTTCATCTTCACACACTTCCACCAAAACGAGAGTGTAGTGCGCAGTGTTAATAGAACTGATTTCATGCAAAGAGAAAAGCACAGTGTGAATATTTAACAGCTTTTTGTTAAACAGTTCTTTGCTACGGCAATTGGTTTTCAATGTTTTTTTTTATTATTTTTAAGTCAGCTCTCAATAGCTTAACTACGATTTAATGACCAGCATTGCAAAAAATCTCATCCTTTAGAGTTGTCCCATTTGCCTAAGCCATTAGATAAAACCTAGAATCGCCTATGGCGAAAGAATAAGAGAGTTACAGGAAGAAAAAAGAACACTATGAACGGTTTTACATTATCACGTTCTGAAAATGAAAGGATTAAAGTGGTTGTTAATTAGCAGAACCACTGCGGTTTACAGAAAAACCTAAATTAGCTGTGTAAATAAATGCGAATAGGCAGTCGCTTGGGTTTAGATACACTTATTAACCTAATTAATCTATCAGATATGTACTAATTTCTAATTAATCTTGGTATTGAGGGAAATTTCATACGATACGATTTATTACGTTCACGCAGATCATACACCTATGTACTGTATGTGTGTTTAGCTATACGATGATGATTTCTGTTAGTATGGGCCAAGGTCACACTGTTAGTTCTGTCCAGCAAGCCACAAACATCTGTTCCCTCATATATCATTCATAAACCACAGCGCATTTCTTGCTGGCCGCATGATGAGTGTTAACGGTTTCCTTGCAAACAAATACACATGCTATGTTTAAAAAACCACTGGGGGAGGCAGATCATTACACACACGCTTAACACCACACATACTCCCTGTCCTTAGACGCCGGTCACCTGAAGGTGAACTTTGGGCCAGACAGCAAAGAGCAGCGCTAGGGACTAAGGATGCTGGGTAATCCTCTCCGACCGCTCCGTCAGCACACGTCAGACAGAGAAAGTCTCAGATTAAATGACATGGAAATGGATTGATGTCCTCTGCACACATACACACAACCCTGGGTCATTCCTACTTTGAGGTACATATTCATGTTTTCATTACACAAAGTGTTCCAGAAAGTATTCGAACAAACATTTTAATAGACTTTAACCATCTAATTATATAGGACAAAATAATTTTTAATGATAGAAATCATATATTTTTAAAATATACATTGAGTGAATATTATATAATTTAAAAATGGTTTCATCATGTCCTGGGTTATTCTGAAAATTAAAATAATAAATATTCTAGGTGCATTCACTTTTTTATCTCCTCCATTTTATAATCTCTAAGCCTTTCTATGTTTCAAACAGCATGTTTTTGGGAGAATGTTTTTCCCTATTGTCCTCAATTTTACTTTACGTTCTGTAAGCCTTTTGTAATATTTTCTTCCACAAAAGTCAGAAGTTACTGACATAAAAAATTGTTCCTTGTTGGCATCATCAAGTCATTTTCTTAATAACATAAAAAAGCCAGCTCCCCTATGATATCATAAAGGTCATTTCCCAAGGACATCATAAAGCCAGTTTCTCAGTGACATCACACTGCAAGTTTCCCAATGATATCAAAAAGATGAACTCCCAATGACATAATCAAGCAAGTTTCTCAATGACATCAAAGAAAGCTTTCCAATGACATCATAATGCTAAATCCCCAATAATATCATAAAACCTGTTTCTCAGTGACATCATAAAGATTTCACAATGATATCATAAATTTTCTCAATTACATCATAGAGCCAATTTCTCAATTACATCAAAAGACATTTGCTCAATGATATCATAATTCTAATTTCCCAATGACATCATAAAGCCAGTTTCTCAGTGATATCAGAAGGCAGTTTCCCAATGATGGCAAAGAGATGAATTCCCAATGACATAATCAAGCAAGTTTCTCAATGACATCAAAGACAGGTTTCCATTGACATCATAATGCTAAATTAATTTCCCAATAATATCATAAATCCACTTTCTCAATTATGTCAAAAGCCAATTTCTCAATGACATCAATCTCAATCAATCAGTCACTTTTATTTGTATAGCGCTTTTAACAATACAGACAAGACGAGATTAAACTATGTATTAAATACAGAGACGGTCTCTGTAATCATAACGAGGATAATCACTAGAAATTAGGTGCCCCCAACTAAGCAAGCCAGAGGGGACAGCGGCAAGGAACCAAAACCCCATCCATCAACCAAAACCTTGGGAGAACCAGGCTTAGTTGGGGCCAGTTCTCCTCTGGCCGGACGGCCAGCACCTAATTTCAAGTTCAATTTTAAACACATGTTAGATTGTGTTGTGCGGGAACAGAATAAGAGAGAGACAGACTGATATTAGCGTAGATGCCATTTTCTTTTACGATGTAACGAGTACATCGTGTATTAAGGCGAGTGTTCCCGGTTCCGGCTGATCTAATTAATGCAGGCTAACAATCCTTTAACGGATTTGCTTAATAAATGTGTATCAGTGTGTTAAAGTGTAAGCCAGAGTATTCTAGGCAATATCAGATGGCCAGAGTTTTGAGAATGCAGCAGACGTGGAGGACTATAATGTGATAAGAGCTCCCTCAAATACTGAGGAGCTAAGCCATTCAGGGCTTTACAAGTATGCCAGCTTTCCAATGACATCACAATGGCTAATTTCCCAATAACATCATAAAGGTCCATTCTCAATTACATAATCTTGCCAGTTTTTCAATGACATCAAAAGACAGTTTCCCCAATAATATCATAAATGTTGTTTCTCAATGACATCACGAAGCTAACAACATAACATAATTATTGAGGAAGTGACATCATTTTGGTGGGTTGGTGCAGTTTTTAAGACTGTAATAAGTACATTTTAATAAGTTTAAAATAATCTACATAACAGGAATGACCTACATCTCCTCCCTCCTCAACAAATCAATGTTTGTCATTACCACTGTTTGTTCCTTCATCAAATGACAAATTAACATTCTTTATTACGGCCTCATTTCTCTTTGTTTCTATCTGGGTCTTCGTAATTGACATCTGTTTATCTCATTGCGAACGATCAAACGCTAACAACTGTGTGGCGACAGTGAAATACATTTAACAGTAAACAAAGTCAATGAGGGAGAAAAACTTTAACTACAGAGACGTGGAGCTAACAAAGCGCTCCCTCCCAACCAAACAAAAATATATCATTTTGTTTTCTCTTTCAAAGCTACATTAATCACCAGTTCAAAAAAGCAGCCGTTGTAGTCTATTATGTTGACATATGCATGCACACACAAACACACACGCTAATGCTTGCTATGCAAGAAGCGTTTGGTGTGAGAGCTGGCACAAAAACATACCAATTAAGGAACTTAATCAGCATCGTTTTCATATTTAGTTGCCCTATGATGTAGCAAAGACCTTCCAACCTGCAGCACAGCTTGATTAAACTTATCTGAAAGAACAGAAACCCATTTAAATAGCTCATATCAATAATTCAGTGACAGCTGCCAATTGCACAACCACAATCTCAAAAAAAATGTTTACAATTTAGTGCAATATAATTCTACATTAAAAGTCAGTGGACTGAAAGAGCTGCTGACAGGTGTGATAGTTTACAGACAAGGGAAGCTTTTCTTGCGCCACCAATCGATGCGTTTGAAGGCCGCGCTTCTAATATGATATTCCAAAAGTTCACGCGATAGATAGAGATACAGAGGGTCTTACACCTTTCCATCCCTGATCGACCTGCTTGTGCCCCCGATGCTCACCTCCCCTCCTTCCTTCACTGCTTCGTTTGTTCTCAAAAGATGAGAGGAAAGGAAGGAGATGAGAGTGGGAAGGAGTGAGGAGGAGAGAACGAGGCTAGTCTGCAGAGAACAGGGAGAGAAGCAGCCCTGTGTGAGAATCTGTCACTCTGTTTGGAGTATGAAAAATCATTAAAAGAACTCAAAAATCACAAAATTATAACCTTGTCAATATGGATTGGATGTTGATGGTGGAGTTTTGAAATGGGTAAAGAAATAGATTGGCAACATTAAAGCTGATGCATGTTTTTCAAAGTTAAAATGCTTTCACATTTAATAATAAATGCAGAGATCATCAAGTTTCAGGCTACTTAATCAAAGAGAGTTGATACAAAACTCTCTTGGAGGGATCCTGGACTACAAAACAAACTAACCTTAAATATATACATACTGTATAACTAAATATAACTAAAATATATATTAAATTAAAATGTGTCGCCCTTGGCTTCATTATTTTTATACCCCTTCAAGCTGGACAAATCAAACATAAATTAATTACCAAAACATACAAGAATTGCAAAAATTTTAAATGAGTGTTCATACACATTGATCTTTGCGCTGAAAATCAATATAAGAAAGTTTTTTAAATCATATTTTGGGGTCCTTTACATCTGATACAGGCCAACATGCTCTAATAAAATGCAAAAAGTTTTCATTTTAGTGCAAAGCCCTTGTCAAACTAGTCTACCCAGCTGGAGATTTGCTGGGATTTGATGTGTGCCGTCATTCGAGCCCTTTTCTGCCTGCTGAAAAACATCCAGCCCATTTGAAATGTTTATTAAGAGCTTAAATTAGTCTCTGTAATTCTCAAGATTATGCACAGCTTAGAAACGCAGAACATTTTCTTGGAAAGTTTAAGGTGCATATGGCTTTCTCCGAGCCCACCTCATCCCCTGAGAGACCCCGGGATCTGCCACGTCCCTCCTCTCTTCTCCAAATCACAATCTGTTGCTGCCTCGCACAAACTCAATTACGGGCAACATCCGTATGCCACGGCTCTCAGCAGCTGCAGTACAGGCGGCCATTAAGGACCTGCATGGAGCCGCACATAAATAGCCGAACTAATGCGCAGCAACGAGAGGCTGGAGCAAGTATCATCACCTGTTATGTTTAATGGTCACCGTGGCGTGGACTGTGCTCCTCCCTGTGGGAACTATCTGAGATATCTCTCCTCTCAGCTGTGCATCCCTCTATCACACACAACAAAAGCTGAGGGAATCCACCAGAATGTCTTCAAACCACAGCTGATGGGTATCTCTCTCTTCCTCTGGTTTATCACTGACTTCTCAGATGAACTGATGCATGCAGTGCCTCACACAAACACACCTTAACACACAAAAAACAGTCTGACAACATCATTACTGCATGTCATGAAGCTTCAGTGATGTCCACTGGCAGCGTATTCATTATGCATCTTAGATTTTTCTTTTCTTTCCCCCTCTCTCTCTCTCTCTCTCTCTTTTTTTTTCTTTTTTTGGTTTTTGTTTGTTCCAAACCTAATGAAAATGATTATACAAATGGTGTGGCCCTGATCCAAGATCAGCTTTTTCCCCTTGAAAGCTTCATATTTTATATGGCTCATTTATTCTGCCAAGTACACAAGGACTGTCTATTATCATCATCATCATCACCACCACCACCACCACCATCATCATCATCATGCTGAAAGATGTTCCTGCAGAAACTTTATCTAGACCTAGACCTGTGTACTTTTCACTAGTCATAAATGACTTTACACTGCTGCCATTAGTTTTCATTCAAATAAAATAACATTATAATAAAAACATGCACAGATTTAATCACTATCAGGACCACAACAGTAGCAGGTACAGCAAAAATGCAAGCTTTATCGTGTCGAATCACGGAGTGTAGCGATGTACACAATCAAATCATGCTAAGGTTAAATCACACATGACTTTCTCAATGTAAGCAAACGCTGACCTTCAAATGTAATGAAAAACACAGAGAGAGCTTTTGTTATGTTCACTTTACTGAAACTCTGTGACTTCAAGTCACCTTGTTCGAAAAAGAAAAAAAAAAAACTTTTCTGTGCCTGACAAGGTCTGTAATGTTTAGGAGACCACTGTTCTTTCACCTAAAAAGGTGTCAAAGTCTGATAGTGAAATACGGTCAGTCACATTATTAGCATGTCGCATACACATATCATGTAAATGTGACTATTTACTTCCAGTCTTCACCTTGTCTGCTCTTGATTGAACACTTAAGTTTATGTAAACTACCCATAATGCCTGCACTCCATGGAAAAAGCAAGGTCATTGAGAGGATTGGCCTGCCATTTACATATCTTAATTTGTTGTGTTTGTTTTTTGCAGATTATGGAGGATTAACCTCAGCTGAACTGAATCTTCAATTCTTCCAACTGCTCCTGTGTATCTTTCACGTCACTCTGCTCATCTTTCCTCTTTTGCAACAATAAAAGCTTTCTTCGTAATGTACCCTTTAAATGGCAGTTTTGAAGCATGCTGAACCACACGAAATGTCAATGTAAGAAATAACATTGTGACAAAACCTTTGAAAAGGGTCTGTGGAACAGGCAGGAAATGCATTTGCCAACCATCTACTTGCCACGCTGACATTGTTCCCTACTAATAACATTGTGAAGGATTTTAAAGTACATTTTCACAACAAAAATGTTCATGTAATTTTATAAAAGACAGTCATTTGAATTTCTCTTGGTCGTTATTCTTGCACGTGTCTTTATTATTGCTGTTTTATGAATTAGTGCCATAACCGTTCTGTGGATGATTACTTTTCTTCTACTTTAAAAAGAATAAGGTCTTATTAATTTGTTTTTAGTAAATAGTAGGTTTCCATGGTGACCAATTCACCCAGCATTATGAAAACATTTCTATACATTAAATAAATAATAATGAAAAAAAACGAATAGGTGACAAACCTACCCGATGTTATAAATTACATTTTACATTAATAATAATAATAATAATTATTATTATTATTATTATTATTTCCAAATGTCAATAGATTACAAGTTAAAGGTTAAATTCAGTTTGGTTGAAGTGTCTTTATAATCATACTACTACTATTATTAATAATAATTATTATTTGCTCTCTGTCTGTCTTTTAAATTTTAAACAGCTGATATTGCTGATTCATTCATCAAATTAATACTGCTATTGATATTTATTGTTAATATTATTTATAATAATTATTATATTAAACTTTATAAGCAGTAGTATAGATAGACAAATGAATAAATAAACAAACAAAACTTCCAAATAAATGAAATTATAATGTAATATATTAATTTCCTTAGTTCTTTAGCATTTATTAGCAGTTTGTAATTTGTATACAAATATGTGTGTGGGGGGGGTGATTTAGGAAAAAAATCAAGGCAAGTAAATCAAATGCAAAAAAATTATAAGATTTTAAAGAATTTCAAAAATAAATTTGAAGGTATGAAAAAAAAATCCCCTAAAAAGAGCCTTGTTTGTTTTTTGCTTTTGTTTTTGTTTGTCCCATGTCTTTTAAATGTAACAATTGTTCTTGCAAAATGTTCTATAAAAAAAAAAAGATTCAGCCAATCACTGTTTGCGTCTGTTTACTCCATTGCAATAAAGAAAGGTATTGTAGAAACTGTTCTCTCCTCCGAAAGCAATACACAGAGTTTCTTTTTTCCAATCAGAGGTGATTAAACAAGTTGTGCTTCCGAGCAAATGTCAGTTTGATGAAAGTCCCTGGCAGAGGGCATGAGCAAGGGAAAGACCATCAGGAGAACTGCAGCCTGTGGGAAATGGTGAGTTATTAAAGCAAGATTAATATCTACTAATGACTGCTGTCACCAGAGGAGCGCCAGGGAGAAGCACATATTCAGCATTATCACACAAATCTATTGATGTTTTTCCACAGTCATACTGTGTTTGTGTTTTTGTGTTCTCATTACCTTGCCTGCAACTAAATAATATCTATAGCTAATTAGCGATAATTACACCTGTGAAGAATTTCTCAGATTTGCGTGCATAAATTCTCCTAATGGTAGGATTAGAGAGCCATTTCACGCATGGATGTTTTCAAACCGTGCTCCCTGCGTACTGCTAAATTTGGGCCGCCACACAAATAGCTCGTGAATACTAATGTCGCATGCACTTTTAATAGTAGCTCAGACGCCCTCTGAGTGACACCGTAGTTGTTGTTTTCTTCCTTTTCCAATGTGAAAACTTGAAAAGGTACTGAAATGACAGGAAAAATACAACAAAACCTTTGAATTATGTATGTGCGTAATTCAAAACCCACTTAAATGTCTACGATTCGGGAAAATGCACGCCGTTCCCTTCTACTACACCTACCCTGTATGAAATAATACAAATAATATGGACAAGGAAAAGGAAAGTGACCCCAGACAAGATGAAAGCGGATTTCTTACTTTAAAGACAGTTATTTTGCCTGCTACATGCTAACAGCTAATTGCAATTCTACACAAAGTGATCTGTTTATGTAATGTTTTTATGCCTATTAGAGCTCTGTTATTAGCTTAGCAACATGCTAATAGCAAATGCCATTAGAATCCATGGGGAGACGTGTTTCCCTGGTAATTTGTGTATTTTGTCTTTGTAGAGCACCCAAGAGCTGGTCTTAGCTGGTCTCTCATCTTGGGTATGAGCTGGTTTTTAAGTGGTTTATCTGGGTGGACAGTGTTCCAACAGGACTAGCTAAACAAGCCCTAGAATCAGCAAATAGACTAATCTAACCACTAACTGAACAGTAATCCAGCTAAGGCAGGTTTAAGATGTCTTTTTTGCAGGACTAAGGGCACATCCCTGCTGAAAAAAAACAGCATTTGCTGGTTAGGTAAGTTTTGTAGTTGGGACGCTGGTTTAAGCTGGTTTATGCTGGTCCTTTGCTGGTTTATGCTGGGCCTTTGCTGGTTTAAGATGGTCCTTTGCTGGTTTATGCTGGACCTCTGCTGATTTAAGATGGTCCTTTGCTGGTTTATGCTGGACCTCTGCTGATTTAAGATGGTCCTTTGCTGGTTTATGCTGGACCTCTGCTGATTTAAGATGGTCCTTTGCTGGTTTATGCTGGACCTCTGCTGATTTAAGATGGTCCTTTGCTGGTTTATGCTGGACCT
>JAUMHI010000037.1:4954222-4968375 GCA_032359435.1 Enteromius unitaeniatus | reverse complement strand
TTTAAGATGGTCCTTTGCTGGTTTATGCTGGACCTCTGCTGATTTAAGATGGTCCTTTGCTGGTTTATGCTGGACCTTTGCTGATTTAAGATGGTCCTTTGCTGGTTTATGCTGGACCTTTGCTGACAACAGCTAATGGTGTTTCTGCTCTTCACAAAGTGATTTTCAACATACTAAATTAGTATATTACTTTTAGTGCACTTACTCTACCCTATCAAGAAAAAAACAGCATGGTAAGGTTGGTTTTGAAGCATGGATGCTGGTTGGAGCTGGTTTAACTTAAACCAGCTAAAGACCAACTCAAACAAGCATCCATGCTTCAAAACCTACTGTACCTAACTGGTACACTGTTTTTTAACAGGGTAAACTCACTGTACTGTACTGTATATCAATTTTGTTAATTTTACACAACATTTCTATGCTTTTTAATGCTTATTAGAGAACTGTCTTGTCAGCTTAGAGACAAGGCAATGGAAAACTCTATTACAATCCATTTTGAGCCTGCTGGGAAAAAATAGCTGGTTGGCTGGCCTACGCTGGTTTAATTTGGAGGTTGCTGGTTTTAGCTGGACTCCAAGTCTGACCAGCTAAACAAGTGGTTAAAACTCAGCTAAAACCAGCAAGCTGACCAGCTTGAACCTGCCAACCAACTTTTTTTTTGGTAATGTGAGCTCTGAAACAAATCGAGAGAACAGATTAGCAGACCTGCTTAATCTGGTTTAACATTTCATTCTTTTTTTTGCATTACGAAGGGCATTACGCAACAAGATTGAAAATTACTGTAGTGTTTGCAACTAGTCAGTTTTCTTTTACTTTTTATTTGGTGCTTGATGGGTGTTCGTTTTGGGCACTGCAGGGGAGAAGAAGAAATTCAATATCATCACACGATTATAAATGAATTAATTACATCATCAAACAGAGATGAGAGCTTGGCTATAATCCTCCATATTGTGTCATAACAACAGAACCGTGACTGTGCAAATCCGTCGTCTCAGAGGAAGTTGCTGACACATCATCGGTCTCTATTATCGAGGCCTAAACACGAATCTCTCCGCAGGACAAACCACCATCACCATCACCTACATCTGGCTCTCTGCCCACCACCCGAGGGAGGGAAACATTACACCGCATGAGTTTATTACTCCCCGTTTATAACAGCCGTCCACTGTTCTCGCTGCTCGTTATGCAAGCCGCTTCCTCACCTGCGGACATTTTGTCCATTTGGTTTCATTATGAAAGGAGGTTTATCAGCTTGCAGCCCTATTTTCACCGGTTAATGGCTTGGAAAAACAGACACATGCACACACTCCCACTGGAGGATAAGATGAAACAATATTTTTTCCTGCGACCATTCTGTTATCCCATTTGCTTTCCATCACATCATTCAGGCTCAGGTAAAAGACAGCGGGGAATAATTTATGCCTTTGTTGATTTATGGTTGGTGCTAATACATAATGCAGTAATATTCAAAGGCAAGAGTTCAAAACACCACAGGCCAGGACTAGATGGACAATATGTCTCTCAATTACATAAACCCATTCATGCTGCACAGATCATCATCTTCTGCATAAACAATGTGTCAACAGGATACGCTACAGTTTCCAAAACAGTCCTTTATCAGTCCTTTTATACTGATAAAAAATTAAAAACAAGCATATCCAAAGAATTTTCTATTGATTCATTATCTATTCAATTCAATAATATAAATAAATAGTATTCATCTTTTTATCCATTCATCCATACATCTTTATACATAAAATAAAGCAATCTTTAATTTCACAGTATTTAATATTTTACCAATTCATCTAAATTCATTTTTCATCTTGAATTAATCTTTCTCTCCATCTATCCAATATAATTTAATCAATCTGTGAGCTTTTGTACTGTATATGACTACAAAGAAAGCACGCTTTTGTTCATGACAGTAACTAAGCTTCTGTTCACAAATATCTGCTGTGGTGTACATATTGTAAATGTGTTACAGTATACCAGGTCATTGGTGTTTATAATCGTCTGAGGTGTATATGTATCAAGTAAGCTGTAAATATCACAGATAAAATGTGTGCTGTGTGGTAATTGTGTTCTCTTTTCCCTATAAATTAGTACTAGTATCAGTGACCATCACAATAAAGTTAATGATGTAGTTTATTAGTTAAAACATCATGCTTTCTTTTTTATTTCAGACAGGAACCTGAACACAGCTAAGACCAAACACACTACCATTAGTCTCTTCAAAAACTTTTCTTTGTCCTTCAGAACACAAACAAAATACACTTAGGTATGTGATGTGAAAGTTTCAGCATAATTACTCCAGTCTTACTCTAAGTGTAATAATAATAATATTTATTATAATTTTATATACATATATATATATATATATATATATATTATATATACACATATGTGTGTGTGTGTGTGTGTGTGTGTTTGAGCTGCAAATCAGAATATTAGAATGATTCCGAAAGATCATGTGACTGGAGTAATGATGCTAAAAAGTCAGCTTTGATTGTTCCTAATATATAAAGATATACATAACTGCACTCGCAAGTGAATCTCAAGTTATTTTGTGTGAGAGCTAAATATATTAAAAATTTTAGTTCTTCATTAACCATGCAAAAACGTTTCTTTCTCAATATCACAATCATCTATGTTACTAACATATAAAAGTAGCGCAGTTTGTGCTGTTTACAGTTTTACTAGACTTATATTGTATTTTTATAAGCAACTGAAAAAAGCACAAATGTCCCCCAAAACACCCTCAGACCCCAGAGGGTTAATGTACAACATCAGTGCGTATTTGATTTTTGTCATGTACTCATCTCTCACTATCTCTTCCCCTTCTCTCTTTAGAAGCAAACGAACAGAGAGTAAATCAACACAGAAAAGCAGCGCAGCACAACTCACCAATCCCACGAGTGCCTTGATCAAACACACAGCATGTAAACACAGAAATACACACGTCATTCACGAATAAGCAATCAGCAAGCGCCTTTCCATCACCAAAGCTTAATGACGAATGAGGATACTACATATTTAGACGAGAGAAGAGAATTTATTCGTAGTTTAAGCCAATAAACAGTCCCATCACACTGTAGTTAGAGGGGAAACGGGTGGCTTTTCATCCCTCCCGATGTTACAGTGAGAAGATCATTGCTTTGATTTTCTGATTACGATGCCTAAAAGCAGAAAGGAGTCTTTTTGAATTAGAGTTTGACATTAAAAAAATGTCAAGGCTGCAAAGGAGCACCACAAAGGCAAGAGAAAACACTGTAAATATGCCACGGGCTATGGAGGCGCAGCAGTATTGCACATTTAATTACAATGAACATTTGTGTGTACTTCAAACGCAAGCCGTTTCGCCTGCAATTATCTGCCAACTTCTAGTTTCAGGCCAGCGCTGCTCAATTTGACGAGATCACAGTTTTACACTGCGAGTGTTTGCTTAAGCCAAAAACAAGAAGGGAAAAAAAACGGTAAGAAAAGCAGCCAACACATCACTCAAATTAGCGTTTATTGAGGACTTTTGTTACCGATATTCTTCTGCGTCTGGATATTGACTCATCCCCTCATATTTTGTTTTTCTGCTAGACTATGAATCAATCTTGGTGAGTCGTGATCATCTTCAAAGAACTTTTAATGGCTTGCTTTTTCTGCTTTCCTTTGTTCTTTCCTGCCTTCTCTCTTTATTTTATCTCCTGCTCTGTGATAGGCACACTAGGGAAGGGGAAAAGGCGCTGATTTGGATGCTGTTTGCTGTTAGGAGTTGGGGGTATGCTGGGTTCTGGTACACGGCCCAGCTCCCAGAGTCAGAGCTATAGCCTTACACCTGCCGGCTCAGGAGGAAACCCTGGCCCGCCCGGTGGCTTTGTGGGCTACTTCCTGTGGTCGAGGGAGCCTGAGGGAAGTCATTAGCTTCTCCCTGTGGTGAACTTTTAATTCAGTACAGCTCACCGCGGAGAGCTCCTGTGCAGAACGGGAATAAGCCAATAACAGAGAGCTTACAGAACCACTGACTGCAGTCAAACTACGGGTTTGGAGCAAAACAGCAACTATACTGTAAAGACGACGTGGATATAGCTGACCAGGTATGTTTGATCCGTGTTGTACACAAATTGCAGCAAATAAAACTGCTAGTTCAAATCTGAATGGCTGCCATCAGACAGTGCTTTTTAAAGGAATACTTCTGTCATCATTTACTAGTAGTTCCAAATCTGTATGAATTTCTTTGTTCTGCCAAGTATGTGCTTTTGAGGAGGGAAAAACAACAAGTGGCAAATTAGTGGCATCGAAAGAATACATTATTTAATAGCTGAATTAACTGTGGTTGGTCACATCAGTTTGATGGCCTCTTCCAGTTTTAGTGCACAGTTCTTGGACAACATAAGCAGCAATATGATATCTTGATGTCATAGTCAAACGTTTGGCCGGATGTGAGACTATAGCTGGATATCAACATACAGACACATAGAGAGAGAGACACACACAAATCCTGACGAGATGGTTATGATTATGTCAAAAAGGCACTGCAGAGTGATTTGTGAGATAAATAGCTTATGGAAATGGTTATACGGTAAATTCTACAGTAAACCATCATATACAAAAACATTTACCAAGGAACTTCCCATCTGACCAATCAGAAAAAAGAGCTCCTCATAAAATACTCCATAAATGCCACTGTCAGTCTATATTTATCACGCTCACACCCTTCCTCCAATTTGCTCTCACTTCCCCACACCCAAACGACTCGCAAGTGCTTTAAGATGCATGCACACACAAACACACACACACAGGAGCAGTTCAGAGGCACCTAGCTTAGCAGAAAAGCACAAACACAGCCGCTGGCTGAGTCTCACATCTTAGCAGTGTTCTCTAGTGTGTGAGCCTGAATCCTTTCTCAGAGTGCCCAGCCAGGCTATGATACGGTTGGCATGCAAAAGATAGCTCTCTCCCCACAGGCTGAGGCTGACCTCTGTCAGAATATAAAATAATGAAGCCAGATTGGGGGAAAAAAACGTGTTAGAGACAAAAAATTAGAACAACTGCCGCATAAGCGCTGCTGCTCTCAGAGCAATGCCTCGACTGCTGTGTGCATACTGATGAGAAGGAGAGATCAAACTAGCACTCAACAGACACAAACGTGCACATGCCTGATGCATTAGGCTGCTTTCACACTGGGCTTGATTGCTGGGTTCACACACTTGAGTTTGAAGACAATCTGCTATAAGAAATGCAACACACACACTTTTTAAATAAATAAACAAAATGTATACTATAAAAACGCACAAATCAAATCAATGAAACTTTTGCCTAATGTCAAAACACCATTAAATACCGTTCCAAACCAGTATGGCTTTTTCATATTAATTGTTTTAAAAGACAATTTTGGGAATTCCTCCATAAAATCAAAGTGAATGAGAACTAGGGCAACAAGCTCCAAGAAAGAAAGAAAAAAAAAGCATCACAGAAGAGTCTACCATTTACACTGCTTACTTGACAGTCCTAGTCTTCATTTACAATTTTGTAGATTTTATGTGATCTGCTTCTTTAATTTAGAGTTTGAGGCAGACAGACACTTATCCGCTCCTAAAATGTCATATTTCATAACACACCGATCAGCGTCCTTCACAGTTCGCTTGATAGTTCAGACTGCTTGTTACAGCTCTCAACCACAAATGACAAATGAGAGCTGGTGGTGGAAACTTTTCATTTTCAAAACAGAGAATGAATTTGTTTCTGTGAGTAACGTTCAACATTCTGACATTGGATGCTGCATCACAAAGCCTAAAAACAACTCAAGATCTGCATACGTCTTTACAAGCATCTCCTAAACCTAGCATCAAAGCTCCAAGATACACCAATGTAATCGGCTGGGAACATGTAGATCATTTACAGAATAAAATGAACTAAAATTGTCATTGTGGACAAAGTGTAAAAGTGACCCAGGGCCTCGAGCTTTCTCACAAGGAATTTTCAAAGAACATCCAGTCACATGTGACCAACCTCAATAAATGACCATCTATGTCATTCAGCAAAAACACTTGAAGGCTTGAGACAAACTCCACCCAAGGATTAAACTGAAATTCTGAAGAAGGGTAAATGGCTAAATTTGGTTATGTATTATATAAAAAGCTTGTATCAATTATCAATATTGAAACCTTCCTGTGGAAGTGGTACACTAATTTTTTAACAAAAAAAAAAGCAAAACAAAACTGAAACCAAACACAAAACAAAACTAATGAAAAAACTAAAAAAATAAATAAATAAAAGCAAAACAAAACTGCAAAAAGCAAAACTTCAACCCATTTTAAACTGTGTGAAGTACTGAGCTTAAATCACTCGTGTAATTCAGCACACCATGTGAAAAAAGCATTGTTTAATTCATCACACAGGCTTTGGAAATCCGCTGAATGCAGAGCTACTTTGAAAGTGTTAATATTAGGCTACTATAATAATAACTTGGATCCAGGGATTAAGTACTTTTAAATTGCCATGGATAAAGAGCGCTTGCTAAATGGCAAGAAAGACACTTAAGTACCCCAAAATGTATGAGGTCGTGTTTATCCATTTGAAAGGAAGAAGTGACAAGCAGTGAGAAAGACGTTGACAGAAAAAATTAATAAACTCTCAACCGCATCTTGTTGCTTTGATAAAGAGAAAGATTAATGAAAGAAACAGTCCAACTGAAGTCTTAAATATACAGAGATTTAATGTCTTCCTAAATCCCATCACACTTACAGACTGAGCACAAATTAAATATCAACTTTATTGCTTAAATTCAAAAGTGTCTCTAGGTATGTTTGTGTGTTAAAAACTAGCAGTTAAATCTCATTTTCACTACTGAATATATATATTTATATATATATATATATATATATATTTTTTTTATCTCACAATTCTAACTTGTTTCCTAGCACATACTTTTTTTGCAAAAAATGTGTGATATAAACTTGTCGAATAGAATAGAAATGTTGAAATTGCTAGTTCCAAAGTCAAAATTGCATGATATAAAGTTATAAACTTGCAATATAATTTTTCCAAATTGTGAGTTTGTCTCACAATTTTGACTTTATAATTCGTAATCACAAAAAAAAGCCAAAACTATAAGTTCATATTTCATCATTCTGACTAACACAAAATTGTTATATTTTGCAATTTTGATTGGCCATGAGTGTCACAAGCAGGAAGCGAGGATACGAGCGGATTCAATTGCAGATTGTTTATTTAAAAGACAAAGTGAGACAGGCAGGGTCGATCATCAGCAAAGCAGGGTTATAGGAGGCATAGGCAGAAGAGAATAGTCAAAGTCCGTGCCTGGGTCAATATAACAGCAAACAAAAAACTCTGAAGGGGTGAGACGAGGTGATAATCCAAACGGGAGCAGGGGTCGGCAACGATAATTCCAAAAACAGAACAACGAACACGAACACGAATGAAAACACAAGACAGATCGAACGTGCAATGGACTGTGACAAACACTCAAACATCCGGGGATTATATACATGAAAACTGGGTCAGTGGGAGGAGACTAGAAATGAGTGGCTATGGCAATATACAAGGGGGGCAGGGACATCAATAGGAAACCATGACAACAGATGAGATGGGCGGTGACAAGAGTCCATGAATGAAAACAGACACAAAACATACACACACACAGTTTGCTGAAGCTGGAGGGCCATCAGAATTATAAAGAAAAATGTTAAAATTATGAGATGTAAATTATAATAGTGAGAATTGCCAGATTAAAAGTCTCAAATTAACTTTTTTTTACTATTAACAATTTTTCCTCAGTGGCCTAAACAGGTTTTCATACACTATATAGTTTGCATCTATCAATTAATTACAAAGACCCTGCAAGTAACACTGCAACCCCAACAGTCTTTTGTTTATAATGTACCTTCTAATCATCTTTCCTTTCACCTGAATTCAACAGTTGAAATGTACGAAGCGTCCAAATATTCAGTCATAAGTAATTCAGTATAGGCAGATAATAGCATGTGCATCCTGAACACACTGTCCTCCACCTTCAGAGCAAGTATCAATTCCTTTTTGTCCAGAATATAAAATGAACAGCACTGTTCAGGGCTGCAGAATAGGGACACCGGCACAAATCACACAGGAAACCAACACTGGGTCCCCGAGGCTGAGCAGATGGGCGTTTCATACCTGAGAGCGGTAAGGAGAATCATGTACATGAGAAAAGAAATGGAAACAGAGACTGTCACAGTAGTACAAACAGTACATGGTGTGTGAGATTGTAGACAGGACAGCTCTCTTGCAGCTCTCGCCACAGGCACGCATTCAGCCTACTTTCCAACACACACCACCTGCCACACTTCCAAGTGTGTGTGTGTGTGTGTGTGGAATGGGAAAGGGAGAAGGAGCATCGTTAAAATTGCATCCTGAATGCATTATTGGTAGAACCGGAGCGCAGAGAGCCTCTGAGTTTGACCTGGATGCGGCACATATAGAGGTATGTACACATACCAATCCATCCAGATCCAAAAGAGAAAGCATTGTCGCTCTTTACACCTGCTCTGATCTCTGAACTCAGCGTGCCAGATCATCATTAATTAAGGCCGACTTCTCATTAATTAAATCCCACAAAGTCCGTATGACAGAACAAGGCTCAGCTAGTCTAGCCATGGTGCGTCCCTGCGCTCTAGAGAGACAATTTTTAGCACTGAAATGCTATTCTTAGCCATAGGTGTGTTAGTAGGTTACGCCGCAGCCTGTGTGGATGTGAACATGTAGAGACACACAACAACAAATGACTAAGGGTCTCCAGACCCAAGCAGCGGCCATTAATAAGCACATGGACAGAAACAAACACAGCTGCAATATTTATAAGAGCAAACACAAACTAATGGGCCATTAATTAGAAAATATGGAATGAGACACTTTCACTCTGCTCCCAAACCTACTGAACTCTCACTCAAGTTTAGTCTTCGGCCTAATTATGCTGGCTGATAACATTGCTTGTTTTAACCGAAGTGTGAGGCAAATTATACATAATTATATGTAATAGTGACAAGCACTGTGGAAAATATATTGCTTAGTAATATGCAGTTTCACACCATGTCAAATAATAATCCTCCAGTTAAATGTAATAAAATTAATCCCAGCACTTGGATTCATTTTTCACAGTGCATTGATGTTTCCTTTGAATCAAATGAATCAAATACAAATTCGGTGAAATATTAGATTTTCGTTCACTTTGACGACATTTTTTTTAATAGCTAAAAGTTATTTTTACGGATATGAACAGGGATTGTTTTGACAACATTGTCATCTGTATGTTTTTTTTTTTTTAAATTTAAGAAGAAAAAACTTAAACATACACACACAAAAATACCAATCGCTACCTTTACTACATATTTTAAGCTAAGTGGTTGCAATCAATTTATTTTAACTACATTTAAATAAACAAATTTAGTTTATCTTTATGATCTTTAGTATTTTCTTTCAACTCTCTTTTTTATTTAAATGTAGCTAAAATAAATAGTTTGCAACCACTTACCTTAAAAATATAGTACTTATTGATAGTTTCACAACATACTAATGTCACGCTCTGGAGAGTGTCTTATGCAGAATGCTATTTGTGTGACAATGATCCCATAGAAGAACCTTTTTGTCTAAACTGTTCCATAAAGAACCTTTTTGTTTCACAAAAGGTTCTTATAAGCAAAAAAAGGTCTGCATTGCTGTGAAGAACCTTGTGATGTTTTTCTAGAAGTTGCTACTTATGTATATAGCGTGTCCCAATTCATACAAGGCTGGAATGATGTTTCATGAAGAGGAAAAAGAGATCTGCAGATCCATTGCATCCATTGCATCCAAGAACACTATTTAATGCTGCATGATGCATTTTAGTTGATCAGGTCACAAATATTTAATGGCTGTTCGAATGCATTTAACCACATGTATTTTTAAACTATGTAAGCAATCTAGTGTAATACATTTTCGACTACCTCTGGAATGGATTTAAAGTGGACAAGCTCAATATTTTAGAGCTCATTTGCATGTGCAAGTTCAAATTCATCTTAATACCAGGTGTTAACTAAAGTGGGCATAAAATGGTAATTATAACTATGTACCACTGTAACTATGAAAGAATACCCAAGAGAAACTACTCTATATAATTGAATTTTTAATGATTGGTGGAAACAACAAAGCCAACAAAAATCCATCCGACTGTAAAGCTATTACAGCGCACTTTGAGTAAAAACTTTTATTTTGTTATAATTATCATTCTAGCTTTTGTTATTTGGTAGCCTTTAGCTACATAAAAATAGCATACAACACACTGTCATTAAGGTGTTTACAGGACATCGCTGAATACCAACATGCATACATCAATAACAGATTTTCACATAAATATATTCATGACATTAGATATGGGAAAAAAACGTCTCTAAAGAAAAAAACATCATAAACAAATGTTTAATTTCCCAGAGGAGTCTCCTTCCTCATATTCTGTCTTAGTAGTGAGTACACATCTGCCATGCTAATGCGTCAACGCTGTCTGCTCAACAACTTGGCTAGTTGTGATTTCCACTGAGAACTACTAACAAAAGGATACATGTGAATTATAGACTTTTATAATCAGGGCTGAGTGTCGACCTTGAACCGGGACTGATCTAGAAATATTAAAACTGATGTGAAGATCAAACCACACCAAAATTAATGATCCTACAGGTGTCCTTATACTACTCCTTTTTAAGCATAAGGAGTATACTACTCCTTCAGAAATCAGCATACAGAGGTAATGAAAGAGAAACGCAGCATCATCTGGAAAAATTTCCCTCCATTAAATTAAGCTTAAATTAACCAAGCTAAATGTGGCATTTATTATAAACTAATATGGTGTTAAATGAAGTTGTTAAATGACTGATCGTATTCTGTAATTATTGCTAATGAATGCAAAACAAAAAAGCAGCCTGATAATTTGTAGTTTGGTCTAAAGATGTGGGGATTAATGCTATAATACCCAGATCTTACACAAACCTCTACTCTACTACACAAAACTCTATACCAGAACAAAAAACAAATAACAAATGTTGATACATCCCTAGTTCATGTTTCGCTGGCTCTTGTTTATCTCGAGGGTCTGTGACTTTACACTCACACCAATCGCATAAAGTTTATTTACTATTGCCACTTCACACCAGGGCTGCTGCTTCTTTTGTTTTCTTTCTTTGCATCTATTGTTTTACACACAAAAACAACAACAAATAAGGCATTTTTGGATGCAGTCCTATTAAATTTTCACACATTGTTGGTGGTTTGTGCCAATGCATTGCTGGCTTCCGCCGTGTACCATTTGATGTAAACCCTCTATTACAACATACCGTGATGGTACGTTGGGTCTCTGACTGAGGCACTGAGGCCATCACGAGTTTGGGTGCGTTACTTGATGTCGATGTTACTTTTTCTGTCTTTGACATTTTTGTTTTGACACTATACTGAACCACACATGATGATCGATGCTGTCACTGGACTGTTCTGTTGACTCTGGCTCCATTGTTACATTTTGCCTGCATTAAATAAGTTACAAATGAACAACAAGAGCGTAAGAAAGAAACAGGGAGGTGAGAGTGGGAAGAGAGAAAGAGTGAGAGGAAAGTATTGAGCTACTTAGCTCTCAGTGGTTTTATGGCTGTGGGTTAGTGCTGCTGCGCTCTGGCAGTGGTTGGCGAACGCGGCTCGATTCCTGCATCGAGTTTCCTGCAGAGCTTGTTATTTCACATGCATACATCAGCACAAACACCTGTGCACCCAATTCATAAGAGATTAAAACATTACTCATTTAGCTAAACAGGTCTGCCAGAAGCATGTTGACTGCAACACTACAACGGCAATCTATAAATGGGCAGACCAGCTACCACAATTAATAAAAACAAAAAAGCATGTGATTGTAATTTTAGTCTCCACAGGCTTTTAATACAATTCATTTATAGGAGGACTGCTGAAGTATGACGTTTTCTGTTAGCTAAAGCCCAAATATAATACTTATTTTCTAAATAATTTATTTACACCCAGTTTCATTTGAGACATTAAGATCAAACGCACACAGCTGTATTCCTGACATTGAAAAAGTTAACCAATATATACAATAAGAGAAAATTGTGATATTGATATTATTTTTTTATTATTTTTCTATTTGTTCTTATGAGATATAGCAGGTTAATACTTTATTCAAGAGATAAAGCTGCCCCCAAAACAATACTCCTGTAGTAATCTTTTGTGTTATTAAGAAGAATGTGAAAAATGCAACAATTGCCCCCCGGTCTCCCCTATTTCAAGGCTGTTTAGTGTGTCAATCATATTCAAGCTAAGGAATCTATTTGAGGAACAATGCATTTCATCCAGAACTTGTTGACCCTACTGGGTTTGCAATAAAGAGCTGTTTTGGGGCTGTGATTTAGCTGTTTTCAGCCCTCCATTTCTCTCTGTCTGTTCCGGCTTCGCCCTCTGAGACGTTGATGAAACGTCGATGAAAGGTTTCTAAAATGATTTGGATTGATTTGCTCTCTTCCACTGAAAGTCATCATTTATCATTCACTCCTCACTGAAGCACTAGACCGACGGTCAGAGCCGACAACCGATCTTCCCCCAGAGAAATGACAGCTCTCTCCCGCAAGTCACATGATCCTGATCTGCAAATGATTAACACACAATGCATCTGCAAAGGTGTCCTGTTTTGGGTTTTTTTTTCTTAGGACTTTTTTAATGGTCGGGTTTGCCCTTTTATTGACCGTTACAATCAAAGAGGGAATTATTTTCCTAAGTATCTTATGTCGCGTTCACATACAGATTTAATCTAACATCATAGCTGCCCAAACACAACATTCAATAAATGATTCATGAAACAACCTGCACTGAAATATGCTGAAAAAACTCTTAAAACCAGAAAGAAATGATTCAGGGATTTAAATACATTGAATAAAACTTTAACATCCACTCAGTTAAAGTGCAGAGCAGCAGGTACCACACACAGACATAAACAGCTAAATATCCACAATTTTGACTCTTAGTTTTTCTAGTATTTACAGTTTATCATACATGACCCTTCAGATCAATGTGTTCTTACAGCTTAGTTTCCACCCAGTCTTTAAAAATTAAAAGTTTGCTTCAAAATATTACTTCAAAATATTGAACCATTTTTTTTAGCTCAGAAGATCAAGGAAATCTTATTCTTCATGATATGATGCCTTTAATGTTTAATAAAAAAATCCATTAATTCTCTTTGTGCCTAGCCAGTGTTTGTTTGTTTCTCTTTCTAAAATGACAAAAGCATCTTCAGTTGTACTTTTAATGAATCTTTTTTTTTTTTTTAAGTTTTTCAAACTTGATCTGTTGTTTAATGAATCCTGAAAGAGCTTTGATTGGCTAAAAGGCGTTATGGGCAAATATGACTGGCCTTTTTGCAAAGAGAACAAACAGAACATGTTTTTCAGTCCTCTGAAGGGCTGTTGTAGGCCATAGTTGTGTATTTCGAAGTTTGTGATGAGGATTACAGAGAGCCAGATGGTTTGACAGACAAACAGAAAGGTGCACAGGGAGCACAGAGCTCGGTCACGGGCAGTTGCACAGTCAGACACAGACAAAATTTGGCTGGATCTCAGAAAAGACAGAGATTAGAAGTGATCTGTGCATGACTGAAATTGGCTCCAGACTGGTATTTCCACAGCAGCTGATGTTGCATGTCTCAGTACTGTAAATGTCACTCAAAGACATATGTGCAAACACACATAGGCATGCGTGAATTGATCACTTCACAGGCACTGTTCTCTACGGCATAAATTGTTCAGTGCATCTTGTCACACTCACCACTGCCAAGAACTACCGAAAACAGATAAACACGTTTGTATAGTGAATGGGCAGAGTATGAAAAGAACATCAGGGCATAAAAAACTATTACAGTGACGCTTGCATCGATCGCAATGTTGGCAAAATCAAACAAAATCTTTCCGTATAGGAGCTGAAATATGAATTGAATTGTGCGATATTGTGTGTGTGTGTGTGTGTGTGTGTATGCATTAGAGCAAAACTCAACTGTATACACCTTCTCAAAAAATTAGCATATTGTGATAAAGTTCATTATTTTCTGTAATGTACTGATAAACATTAGACTTTCATGTATTTTAGATTCA
>JAUMHI010000037.1:4936543-4954122 GCA_032359435.1 Enteromius unitaeniatus | reverse complement strand
CCATAACACCTCAGCAGTGCCACAGGCTGATTGCCTCCATGCCACGCCGCATTGAAGCAGTCATTTCTGCAAAAGGAAATGTCTATGTAGTGTGTCTATGTATGGGTATATATATATATATATATATGTGTGTGTGTATATACCCATACATAAACACACTAACAATCAATTATCTTTTTGTATATAATTAACACTAAAAAAAATAAAAATGTCTACATTTTGTACATTATTATCATCTAAATGTTCAGAAATATACACTGTATGTTCAACTTACATTAACATAATGAGAAATCTAATCTATTACCACACACTTAAACTAATTTACATCTAATATAACTACTAATTTAAAAAGGCTATTTTGATTCAAATACATTTTCTTTGGAGTTTTTCAGCCCTGACGCAGTGCTCTAGCTGCCAGTCACAAGTTTCAAAAGACATAAAGGAGATCAAATGCATTAAGGGTGAAATGAAAAGCAATAAATTACCGCTTTAATATGGACTCTGATAACAACGCAGTCTCACTTGGTCAAAACCCTTTTGTGTCACTTTTCGAAGCTCAAGGTACCTCTTTTAGACATATGTTGGCATGAAGAGTCCTCCGTTGTTTAAAATAGGAAACTCTTAGCGTCAAGATGCCGACGCAATCATTTTTTAAATTTTATCGTCATAATTAAAAGATATATTAGGTAAAAACAATGGCATTATTGCATATATGTTGGGGATTTTTCAATGTAAACAGTCAAAACAGTTTTATTTAAATTATATTATTTACACATTTAACACATAATCCAACCCCTGCCCCTAAACCTACCATCTGTCAATAAAGCACAATATATAGCAGGCAGATACAACCACCGTCATCATTTATTTTTTTGTCTTTTGTTTATATTGTTCAGAGGTGAGTATGTTTAGGGTAGGGGTGGGGTTTGGTGCTCCAATAAATAAAGTAAATAAATTATAGTATAAATGTATATATGCATGTAAACCATTACATTAAGCCAAACACCTGAAAACAATGCAGGACCCTTCACGTTGAAAAGTGACTAAAAAGGGCTACCTTGAGCTTCAAAAAGTGACGCAAAAGGGTCTTGAACAAGCGTCAGAATGTGACGAGTTGGAGTGAGACTGTGTTGCTGAAAAAGAAATATACATTGCTGGCGTGTGCGGTGTGAAGCAGGCTTAAAATAAATGGCAGATTAAACCTGGAAGAGAAGGAGAGAGAGTAATACATCCAAAAAGGAAACTATCCCAGTGTGAGCGGAGAGATCATCCAACATTAAAACAAAACTAGATCCACTTGCTACATGAATAATACACCAACAAACACACTAAACAGGACTTTAGCACACTTGCAGCACTGTTATGCACAAGCAGATTTATCACAATGAATAGGGGGAAATAAACGAATGAGACACATTGAAGTTATCTGAGAGAAGTTTAATTATCTTACACTGACTGTCAGTGGTGAGACGGATGCAAGGAGACTGATAAGAACAAGCACAGTGGACTCTCTCTCTCTCCTGACAGTGCAGGCAGTGTGTTTGTGTATGTGTGTGTGCGGCCTCAAGAGATGTAAATGTAAAGACTACATCTGTTATGTCCCAGGCCCGCTGAGCCTCCACCGCAGGGGCCCAAAAGAGCCAACTACCCCATTTCAAAAACACACACGCTCTCATATACTTCACAGACATCCTCACACATCTCTGCAGACACAAAGTTTGTGCATAGATTGACAAAAAGAGAGCTTTCTTACTCAGGAAAGGCAGGTCAGACAGGGGAAGTACTGGTTAAAAATCAGAGAGGAGGCAGATGATATGAAGGGTATTTAGTAGTAAAATGTAACAGATAAATTACAAGGTTGCATTAAAAATGATCAAAAGCTACAATAAAGATATTTGTATTGTTACAAATTATTTAGATTTTAAATAAATGCTCAATTAAAAAAAAACGCAATACATTTGAAGAATTCATTCATGAATTACAATTTTTAAAAAAGCAGCATTAAGCAACTGATTTCAACATGAATAATAATAATATGTTCTAAAGAACTAAATCAGCAAAAAAAATCAGCTTTAAAATTTACATAAAATATTTGTAAAAATAAAATGTTATTTAAATTGTAATAATAATAATGAACTTTTTTCAGATAAAGACAGGTAGGTTTTCTATAGATATTGACTAATTAAGATGCAAATGATTCGGTCACTAAAACTTAAGACCCATTTTGTGCAAATGCATTTAAAAAGTTATATAAAAAGAGATGGAAACTCAGTGAAAAGAGGCAAATCTGCTCATGATGCTCTTCTTAAGAATCAACCAAATCATATACAAATCTACACAGGAAGATAAAACACAATTAAAAAAACATTATACACTTCGCTTTCAAAGACTCTTGCACACGCCGTACGACCTAGTTTGTAAGGGCTAGAAAATGGCTGATAATTTTGTTGTCGGCTCTAATGTGATCAAAGAGAAAGCAGCTGTAAAGTAATTGAAGGAATTAATAAAAGGCAAACTTAGGAGAAGTGAAAAGCTGTCTGTAATTAAACTCTGTTTCTGTCACAACATGAAATACAAATTCACTTACAGAGCTTGTAATGGAGCTGATGAAATATGAAACCAAAAACCGTATCCGCTGAAACCTTGAAAGGAACACTTCTGCACTTAACCTCTTTTGTTTGAGGTTGTCACGTTGTCTTTCTTCCAGAATAAATAAAAAAGCCTTTTGGCAAGTACTTTTCAAATATGCACTCACGTACATTTTTATAGTTAAAAATCTTTTGAATTCATGCATTACAGTCTATTCCATTCCAGTAGCTCACTGCAAATAAAAATCTAAGTTTAAAGCAAAAGGTAGCGCGCAAAAATGAAGAAGACAGTGCAAGTAAAATAAAAGAAGTGGTGTGTGGAAAGAAACAATCTGTGAGTCACAAAAAAAAGAAACCTGTGACAGAGGAATCTATAATTAGATGGATCCTCGCCTTCTGCCAATTTGCCTTTTCTTTCTTTCTTTTTATTTATAACAAACTCAAACCAGCCAAAAAAGGCACTGGTGCGCAGAAATACAAATTAAGAAACTGGCAGCGGCCAATAGCGCCCCCCTCCTCGGAGCACCGGGAGGAGAGCCAGGAGCCAACGATGGTTAATAAATGAGAAAGACTTTCAGAAATCACTGCCTGTATTCATCTAGTGAATGATTCACAATCGCTAAATGCCAGAGATGAGGGTGTTAACAAATATGCATTTAAAATATGCCCAAATTATACAGAAGGCCCTGCATTACACCTAATACGGACTGGTGCTCAATAGTGGACAGCTGCCAAGTCCATTTGGCTCTACACCACTAATGTGAAGGAAAAAAACAAGGTTGCAGAATTTTGTGCAATATTTCATGAGCTAAACAGTAAAGAGAGGATGCTGCTATGCTGCTTTTCATTAATAAAGGATTATAAAGTGCCCCTATTATGGGTTATAAAAGGTTCATATTTTGGTTTTGGAAGACCCAAACAACAGGTTGACATCCATGCAAGCTCAAAAAAATATGTTCATTTTTTTATGCACTTACCTTTTTGATTTTATTTGTTCAATGACTTGTTCAAGGATTCCGGTGATGGACGAATGAAATTAAATTAATTTCAAACGTGGCATCTAGTGGAAAAGAAGGAATTAGCATTTTCATTCAGACCAAGTGGGCAGACAATATGCTAATGTTTCATTTTGACTTCAACATGAAGCGGCTTGGGACTCTTTTAAAAATTTTGTTTCAGTGATTCAGAGTGGATTTTTTTTCATTTGAGAGACAATAACTTTATACACAGTGTTCTTTTAGATTTAAAACTCTGCAGGATGTATTCATTCACTCAGAGCTGTGTCATACACTACATTTAAGGTCATTTTCAAAAATTCCAAAGGAATAGTTTACTCAAAAATGAACATTGGAAAATATACTCTCCTTCAGGCCATCCAAGATAAGTTCTTTATGGGAACATCACTTGCTCATCAATAAATCTTCTGTAGTGAATGGGTGTCATCAGAGCTGATAAAAACACCACAATAATCCACAAGTAATCCACAGTACATCAGTAAATGTCTTGTAAAGTGAATAGCTGCACTTCTCCAGTGAAAAAGTCATTTTGCCTGAATCTGAAATATGCACAGATCAAGCACTCTTTACAGTGCATGTGAAAAACAGTCCAAAGCTGTGAATTGGATTCATGTATGAGAATGAATTTTGATAATGCTTTGACCTGCGTTGATGGGAAAGCAAGACATGAAGACCTTTTGTGGCCCAAGAGCATGCCATATAACAATAAAAGCTAATCTGAAAAAAGGATCTCCAAAGACAATAAACAGTCACCCCACCTAGTCAACCATTTTATGACCCTCCTCCCTTCCCTGGACCCCCATCTCTTACACTTACATCTGTGTTTTTCCTAAAAAGTCTTCCAGGAGAGATATACACTGTGGGTCTTATTTTGTGGATATATTGTTTTTCATAGTCATATCTGATGTCATTCTAAAGGTCTCGGCGCGATTGGTAAAATGGTCTCAAGTTTACAGCAGTCACTAATGTTATTAGAAAGACTCAAAAGCTTTCATAGAATTGGATCAGTGGATAAAAGGGTGTTCCCCCTAACGGCCAGATGGGAAAAAACAGGTGCGGCCCTAAGGTTGTGAGAACTGAGAATACACCAAAAGGCCTTTGTGTTTTTCAACTGATCTAAAAGGTTTGTTCGTGTGGTCTGGGGTATTTAAGGGAGAGAGTTAAAACATCAGACTAGAATTTTCTGTAGCCAGAGAACCTCTATGCCGCATGATGTGAGAGCCTTTGGAAGGGCTCCTGCATTCTGCAGTGTCTCTTTCTGTCAGGTATGCATTTGCTGAGATTATGCATTCTTTTAAATTAGAAATGAATTGGATTCTCATTGCTTAATTATGTAATTGGCTTGATATCATTTTTTGATTTATCAAAGTTATGCATTGAAATTGAAATTTACATAAATTGACATTATTTCTTGATTCATTCTAGACTGCTGAAATCTTTGTCACTAGTATAGTGTGCGGAGGCTTTAGCGCACATAAATATTATGGCCAGGATATGTAAACTGGACCAAGTAAACTAAAGATACGGGTTCCCTCCAATATCTGAGCAATTATCAGTCTGGCAAGTTTGTGTTTTTACGGAACTGCGTTTCGGTTGACGTCAGACCCAGATGGCTTTAGGTCCCACAAGGAACGGATAACAGAAAGTATAGCAGATCTAGGAGGATCAGATCTCTAAATTAAGATAACTAAAAACACCTAAATTTAGTATTGTCATTTTAATGTTAGAGAACGTAAAATTGGAGTCAGATTTAAAATGAGGTAAATGTAAAAGGTAAATTAGAAACAAAAGTTAGGAGAACTGAAGTGTGTTTACAGAAACGCTGGAAAAGCGAGACACGCAGCATTCGGGTTAGTAAACCAGGACCTTACAATAAGAAACCATAAATATAAAAGTTTAAACGCCTTTATGATGGATCCGTTACAAACACACAAGGTTTTGCTTCACAAGATATTGAAAGACTGGAGTCATGTAAACTACTTGTTGATTATCGGGGTGTTTTTATCAGCTGTTTGGACTCTCATTCTGACGGCACCCATTTACTGCAGGATCCACTGGTGAGCAAGTGATGTAATTTAATTTCTACAAATCTGTTCCGATGAACAAAAACTCATCAACATCTTGGATGGCTATTCTTTCATCGATTGGATCATTCTTTTTTTCATCAATATCTTCTACCATAATGAAAAAACATAAAATCAATCATTCATATACATTTATTTAATTATACACTAACTGGACAAAAATGGAAGCTGGAAGATTGTTTCATAAAATGCTTTTATATTTTATGTTGTCAAGTTTCAGTCTGTTAATCCAAGGTGTCACTTCATGAAGATTAAACTCAGAGAATGCTATAACGTCCTGAAGAAACATTTACCAACAATCTTAAAAGTTATTTAAAAAAAAAATAATAATAATAATAATAATAATACATGACAGGACACAGGCTGCAGGTCCATCTGTGAAGTACTCCAGAGTTAAGAAGCTTCTAGATAAAATAGGAAATGTCTTAGCACTAAAATGACAGGAAGTGCATTAGTTTTGCAACTGATTATTTATGTATTTAGCCATTCTCATGCAGCCTCAAAAAACACTTTTGTTGTGAAAGCAGCTAAATGAGCCATGTTCTCCAACTAAATATAAAGTACATAGTCAATACACAGAATTACAACTTAATTAGTGCCAATATCAATTAGCTACTGCCATGAATCTTTAATTGACACGCTCAGAAAAGTCATGGTTTAGAGAACCGGTTTCTACCGGTAAAAACAAAATTATTATACATGTCATATAAAAAAATCACTCTGACATGAGAAAACAAACATGAAAAGCTGAATCTAAAATAATGTTTGCATATTTATTACCCCTCAAACGTTACCATCCATACCCAGGTCAGATAAAAACATGACTCATGCCAGACATAGCGGCTTCTCTTTACATAAAACTGCCGAGAGCTGAGGGCTTCACAGTCTGAGAGAAGATCAGAGCGTTCTGTGCTGGTCAGGGTTAAGGCTAATGTGGACAGTGCTGGGTTAAAGGTCCAGGCCAGATGCCAAGAAACGGCTCGGTACGGTTAGTGGTAGGTTACACTGCATCATGGATTGGGTGTGTGGGTGACTGAGGTGCTCAAAGCTGGAGTGAGCAAGTCATCCTGATTTCTGGCCACACACACACACACACACATCTATCTATTTTTTTATACTGGAAAAAAAACTCATGCAATATATTACTATATTTTAAAACAATCTAATTTAGCAGCACTGTTTCCAGCAATCAACTTCTCTCTCAATAAATTCCTAATTTGCTTCTTATTAATAGTTAGTAGGGTAGCTTTTATGTTTATAACGAATGAAGACACGTGCTTAATCACCACATATAAATGGTTAATATTCTAGTTATATGCATGCTAATAAGTAACTAGCTAAGAGACAACAAAGTGTTACCAATTTACAGTGTTTTAATGACCCAACATTTTTGACCAGTAGAATCTCTCTTACTCAAGTGGTCTTGTAAAGCTATCTAACTGGATTTGTATTTCCTCACGGAAGCTGGTCTGTTAATTTTGGACCTTGGAAATATAATCTTTAATAAACAAATTACTGACCACATGGCAAAACATCTGCAGGATTGCTTCTACATGGCACGGCCTAGTGGTTAGCGTGAATGAGTCTGCCTCATGTTACTTTCATGTCCAGTTTCTGCGATATATATGTAAGTATGCAAAAGTATCCTCCAAAAATCATATATGAAAGACAGATAGATAGACAGATTGGTGTTAAGAGTTAAGCCATGTCCTATTAAATCGAGATGTAGCCTCCGTTACAGAAGTAGTCGTAATGAGCATGTAGCCATAGTAACAGAGATAGGCCTACGGGCCTTAGGGACTGGCCATGGTTGCATCTGTGCCGAAATCATGTTCCTCATTACAAGACGGATCGAACGAGTGCTGATTGTGGAAATGAAAAATCAATACGACTAGAGGATTGAGAGAGGGAATGAATGAGGGTGGAAAAGAGAAAGATGAGCTACACAAATCAGATATTTCTGATTCGGTTGTGATTCTGATTAACATCTGATTGTTTGAAATGTATATGAAAGGGCTGTGGATCACAATGCTGAGCCCTTGCAGGATTAATGATATGACCTTTGAAGAGCCAGGCTGTGATTTTCAGTGTATTTACAATCATTAGGGCTTCACGCCCACACTCCCAGAATAGACGCATCAGGAAAAGACTGAAAAGAAAGAAATGGCCATTTCAAGACGCAAAACCATATCTGTATCATCCTCAGCTTGCTGTATTATTAATTTGTCATTGCACATAGCAGCTAAATATGACTGTCCTCTTTTGTTCTCTTTCTGTTCATTACATGTCTACATTCATGCCTATTTAACTCAATGCTAAAAGTTTCTGTTCCCACAAACATCCTTAGTATGTAAATTCAAAGTATTATTACAATGATTTAAAGTTCTGTTCCCACTCCCACTCCCAGTTCGGTTATAAACCGTGACACCTGAAATCCTTTCTTTCATATATTCATGACTGTTGACAGCGTTGACAGTGTTGTTCCCACAAACATCCTTAATATGTAAATATACAGAAATATTATGATGAATCAAATATGGTTCTGTTCACAAACAATCGGTTATAAACCAGAGTGACAACTAAAATCCATGCTGTTATATTTTCAGCCCTGTTTAACTCAGTGCTGACAGTTTAAACCTTTAATATGTAAATCCAAATTATTGTTACAATATATCAGAGTGACATCGGAAATGCTTACAACCACATATTCAAGATTGTTTCCTTCATTGCTATCAGTGTTTGTTCCCACAATCTACAGTTATATTTCAATAAAGAAAAAAAAAATTCTGTTCACACAGTTTGGTTACAAACCAGAGTGACACCTGAAATCTTTGCTGTCATATTTTCATGCCTGTTTAACTCAGTGTTGAAAAACATCCTTATGAAGCCAATTAGCTCAAATAATAATAATAATAATAATATTACAATAAATCAAATACAGTTCTGTTCACACAGGTTATAAACCAGAGTGACACCCAAAGTTATATATTTAAGTTTAAATATCAACGCTGACCATATTTGTTCCCTTATACACTTAATTTAAATCCACAGTAATATCATTATGAATTAATCTGTTTTCTAGACGCTGTGGTGTGATACTTTGACAGTTCTGCTAATTAGGTCACTCATAACGGCCCTCGTCTCTCTCATCGTTAATTATGGCTTTATTCTCCTGAGTCAATTAAAAGCCCAACACTGTTCTGCTGTGTTGTCTTGCACCAGACAGAGCCACACACTGCTTCCTCCTCAACTGTTATCAATTAGTACAACCTAAACTCCTCCTTTGTTGATGGAAAGAAAAACACTTGCAGTTTTGTTATACCATAAATTAATGATTTGAAATTATTTATTATTAATTATATATACTTTTTTAGCATCCTACACAGATGCAATTTTATGCCTTATATAAACCAATTATTATAATTGATTCTAATTTTGTTTATAATTCTAATCATCAATTCTAATGGGCAAACTCCATATGCATATGGTGACGTCTAGCATTCCTCACTTTAATATTTTCACATTGTGCATCTGTTTTTGAGGTGCAGGAGACAGAGACCAGCCCATCTTCTATTTAAGGCTGCAACAATGACCTGCACTGCACAAAAATATAGTTTTTATATTTGAACAGTGAAGTTATCGATTCACTCGCCATTGACAGAATGTTGCAGCAAAACATGTCTGCAGATCGCTAAAGTATGCAATCCGTTGAGAACAGACGAACATGAAAGACCGAAACAAGCTTTGTGGCTTGTTTAATTACATTCAAACACAAATAGTGCAGCTTTCCTTTTCACCGTTTCCATTGGATCTGGCCTTCACAACCAAAGACAAGAAGCTATTCAGATCTCAGGGGTCCAGCAATGGCTCTGAGCTAATTTAACAAAAATTGATTGTGTGTTACAAACAAAACCCACACAGCAGCTGCATTTATGTAAGGTCAATAAAGCCCAAGTACTATGAAATTTCAGGTTATATAGAGCATTATCAAAGCACAGCTGTTGTTTAAGGAAGGCTTCTGTTGAAGTACATCCATAAATGAAAAGAATCACACTTGCTTTATATTCACCACAAAAGATGTCTCTGAAAATGCCCTTCAACCTCTTTCATAGCTCATCGCTAATTCTACGTCCGTCACCTTCAAACTTCCTGCCGATAATTATTAATGATTCTCCTACATCTGACAGTCTTTTACACCAACCTTTACACCTCCACTTTCCCATATTTCTGTCGGGGGGGGGTGGTACGCGCCATTTTTCGCTATGGTCTCTGCAGTCCTATTTTGAACCGTGACATGCCCTCGTTTCACCAGCCAGACGAAATTGCTTTTGCTCCTATTCTTTTGTAAACTGTTCTGTGGTAAATACTGATACTTTACGAGAGACTATTGACTATTGAGACTATTGCTTTGTTCATTTATATATATATATTTCTCATTGCACTGTGATATTTTGACAAGCTGAACGAAAACAAGACCTTTGGTGGACTGCGTATAAAACTAAACTTACAGTACTCACCGAAAGACTGTTAGTTATAGATAGTTAGCTTTGAGGAGTCTATTAGTTATGTAAGGTCTATTGTGCTCAAAGTGAAGTGTGATTGATTGAATCACTGGGTCAGGGTTTTTGTGAATGTTTTTGGAAAATCTCAGATTGCTGCATCTGTCTGGTCTCATGGCATAAACGCACCTGAGGACACTTTGTAGCAAGATGCAAAATATATACCAATAAGTACATATCACTGCAGTTTCCAAAAGTAATGAACACTAGAGACAGTAAAACAGTTATTCTTTTTATTCCTTTTCACAAAAATGCAGACTTACCATTTACACTTCCAAACAAAATTAAGATGCTGGTAGATTTAAAAATGGGTGCTTTTGAATGTTAGCATCACACATATCAAGCTTCATATCTATGGGTTTTTATAGACAGTAGGTTTGTTCAGTAGCTCCAGTTCAAATACCATGAAACTAGGGTTTGACAACATTTGCAGTTTTGCATTTGTTAACACTTTCGGTAGGTTTAGGTTTGGGTTTGGTGTAGGTTATTAGGCTATTTCAAACACAGAGCATTAGCTTTTAGCAACAGAGATATTAGAATTCTGAACCACCGCAATACATACTTAGCAACGTAATAAAAACACAGCAGTATGTACCTATTTCAACATAATAAAACAAGCCAGGCTCACATATTGAATCTGTGTTTTAGTGTCTCTCAGTGGACATTTCTTTTGAAAACTGCAGTGATATGTACTTATTGTTACATATTTCATGTCTAGCTACAAACAGCCCTCATGTTCCATTTATGCTATGAGATCATGTTTGTCTTGATTGATTTGTGGACAGCAGGGGAAATATGTGGATGAATTCAAACAGTACAATGCAACTAATTAGAGAAGTACAGTTAGTCAGTTGAGAACTGGATACATTTGGTAAGGATTAAACTAATTAGTTATGTAAGCTAAAAAAAAATCATGAAAAGATAGTACAGATCAGTTTAGAATGTTTGGAGTAAATGGTTAAATGTTTACTCCACCCCAAATCACTGGAACTACACACAACTCATTGAAAAGATCTGACTCCAAACAAAAAATCACTTATGTATAAATAATTCAACTAGTTTTATGGACTAGACAAGACGATTTATTGAAAAGTTCTCAGTCCAGACAATAATTCATTCATGAACTCCGAAAAGATTTGACAATTAGTTTTAGAACAAATTATTTAGATAGATTTTGTTAGCCAGCATAAATTATTCACTCAAAAGATCATCTTGGTTACATGTGTAACCCTTGTTTCCTGATGGAGGGAATGGAGACAGTATGTCATGACGACAGACTGGGGTCTTGCCTAGAGCCCTGATTTGCTCTGCTGAAAATTGGCAAGTGGTTAAACAATCCTGAGCCACAACCCTTTATCCGGGTATCCAGTTTATCCAGTCACCTTCAGATACCCCAGAGTGCCAGTTGGCAGTTCTCTGCCAGTGGCAGTGAAGCCGGGCCGGGTGGCACCAAAGGGTTCCTGCTAATCCTGAAGGACGTCAAGGCAGGATCGCAGCGCTGCCAGGGGCATGGCCTCGCAATGAACATGCTGGAGACCTAGACATTGAAGACAACCTCCGTGGCCGTCATTGGGAGACAGCTAACGCCCACACCTAAAAGGACATGGCCGAAATGGCATCTTGAAAAAGACGTGAAGTGACTGTGTTCAGAAAGTGCTCTTTTGAGATACACCCAGGGGATTCTCTCGACAGGGAAACCGCTGATCGTGTCGTCGTGGCCTCTTTGTTGCAGCACTTCAAAGTAGCAGGCATAAACTCGCGACGCTGAAGCAAAATCCAATGAGTGGTTGCACCTGTCACGTGTTTATACCCGGATAAATGGGAGTGGCTCAGGATTGTTTAACCACTTGCCAATTTTCATTGGCGTTTTCTCTTAAGCAGAGCGAATCTGGGCTCTAGGCAAGACCTGTCTGCCTACCAGTCTGTCTTCAGGACATAACTCGAAGTGACTGAAAGACAGGGAACTGATGAAACAGAAATTTTAGCCTGTTCCTTGCAGAACGAGATCATATAGCTACAGAAGACTTACAATGCATCAAACATATATAACATTATATGGGTGAGTGAATGACATTTTCATTTTTGGATGAACTGATCTCCTAATTGCAAATGCTCTTTAAATTACAGGGTTGTTGTCCAAAGATTGATTCCATTTTTCCCCAGGTCTGAGCTAAAGTGGAACTAACCACCTCTTTTTCAATGTATTGATCATCACGTCAGAGGCAGGGCTGCCATAAGTGCTTTTATTCCGTGTCATCTCCTGGCCTTTTAACCATCATCACTAACAGTGGACTGGCTCTTCAGGTCACTGCCTCAAATTATAAGCTGTGTATTAGGATTCTCCCTCAGATCAATAGACAAGCAAATAGGCTCTGCCATTTCTGGATATATTCACGTCAATGAATCTCTTTCACGCTCTCTCTGTCCCACTCTTTGTTAAAGGAATTAAAATAGTGTCATCAAATTTTCATGCTGCCATAAAAAACCTGAAAAAGTTCCTTATCAAACACAAAAAAGCGATGGAAGTCTATTCAGTTGAGAGAAATATATATATATATATATATATATATATAGGGCATAGATAATTTTTTTAAAATCTAGATTAATCTAGATTAAAATGGCTCATTTGAATTTTGCCAAAGAGTCAGAATGCAATATCTATATATTATTTTTCACAACGTGTTTCCTTGTGTGTTTTAGCCAACACGATATGCTGTAGATCCTCTTACCACATGCATGTTTAATATATTTTGATATATAAAATAAAAATACTCTTTTTATTATTTATATAAATAAAATATATTTTATTATTTATTTATTGCTCTTTGAGTTTACAAAAAGAGTTTTGACTTTTAATAGTTGGATTTTTCTTTTTTCCCCTTTGCCTTACTGCCGCTTGATTATTATTGATGAGATCATAGACAGTGGCAGCTTCAACAGACTGCATTCAGACTAATGCACAGCTCTCTTTCGATATATCAAATGTTTTGCCCTGCTCTGAAAACATAACTGACGGTGTGCACATCAGTTTAGTATAAAAGCATTTGAAAATGCAAGTGCATTAAACCACAGCCGCTTCCGGGCAAACAAACACAGGGCACATGACTGTCAGTGACAAAGTCTGTCAGCGCGCAGGATTCATGCATCTAATTCCAATGCATTCCAAAGGGTATATATAAAACATATCTAAAGTAAAACGCGACAGATGGAAGCACACACTGTCAAGCAATGTGCATGTGTCTCATTCTGTGCAATGAAGCCTGGTGTGTCTCGAGTGCGCACATGTGAAAAAAACGATTATGAATTATTCAGAATCGTTGAAGAGAAAATCGCGTGGCATCGATGTATCGATATTTCGATCAATCTGAATGACTATAGCAATGCACGCATACAGAGCGCATGATCTCTGTGACGCACAGATGTACAAAACAGACTGCCTCATCTCTGTAATAAACACAGAGGTGTTAGTCCCGTCCGAAATGGTACATGAAGATCACAGACGACAGGTGATAAGAATCGAAGCTCACACGTACAGTAGTTTAGAAAACTAGTCCCGTCCGAACAGAGCTACAGTGCAATTCGGTGAAAGTCATCATAGCTTGCAATGTATACTATAGGCCCAGCTCCCAAAACAACTTTGAATAGATTGAATAGTTAAAATAGATTAACGGCGATATTTTTTTTTAATGCGCGAAAAGAGTCTTACGTTAACGCCGATAACAGCCCATCACTAATATATGTATATATATATATATATATATATATACAAAGATTATTTTTCAATTAAAATTAAAATGTGTTAATGTGTTTTTTTATTATTATTTTGTAGTTGCAGTGCTGTTTTTGAATTTTTGTTTTTATTTTATTTAGTTAATATTTATTTATTTATTTATTTTTACATATATGATTTAATTTTTTGATTTAACTTTTTTTTGGACATACTTTCCTCCATGTATACATTTTTGTTATAGGTTACAATCATGTTATAACTGCAGATGTTCTTGGGTCTTTTTGGGAAGACTGTTTTGAGACTCACAGTGATGCCTGTGATTGTTTATGCTCCCCAACTGTATGAATACAATGAATAATGCAGACAATAGATCACGAGAGAAAGCCAAATACACGGCACAGCGCAAACAATGAGCTCCCTGTCACATTCACCTTGACAAACACAAAAGCAATCGCACATTGTCTTGAATCAAATAACCATTTTCAGGGGCCTGGCATGCTGAACTGAAATGCTGATGAAACAGTGGCCAAACAGCATGTGTATTTCCCATAATGCACCCGGGCATAACAGAATCCCTTTCTCCCTGACCTGACTATTCATTTACAGGCAAAATGCATGAAGAATTGTGAATAACTGTCCTCAGACTGTAGTGAATGTATTTATTTGAGACTATCTCAACACATCCACTGGGAAAGAATACCACCCAGAAAAAAAAGGTCTGTATGTAGGTCTGAAAAAAAAGTGTGTATGTGCTTTCCAAAAATCTCTGCCAGCTTCTGATAACCTAACAACAGAGTGGAAACAATGCAAAGTCAAACTGCTAGTGTTGTGTTAACACAATTAAAAAATTTATAACAAAAATAAAATAAACTGAAAATATATTTTTAATACAAATATAAAATAATAAAACAAACATTAAAATATTTAACTCTAAAACTAACTGAAAGATCTAACTAAATATAATAAAATCAGTTTTAAAGAAAACATGTTTCACAAAAAGATTTACAGAATAGAATTTAGTTTAGAATATTTATATTATCAAACTTTACACCTTTACAAAAAACTGCAAGCCATTGCTTTTTTTATTAGTTAGTCAATTAAATAAATAATTAAATAATAATAACATTAAATAATGAAAATATTATTTTCTTACAGATGTTTTGATTATTTTTGTTTTAATAAATGTAAAATATATAATTTAGTTTTATACTGTAATAATTATAATATAAAAATAATTATAATTAAGTTTTACATTTTTACTTTTCAACTTATTTACATCAAATTGCCTTCAGCAATAAAAAAAAGAAAAGAAAAAAAAGACATCAAAAAGCGGAAAAAGGGGGAGGGGAACATGTTTATTATATTTTAAAATGAATGAATTAATAACGAAATAATAAAATTTCATAAAAATGGAAAAATGTTGCAGGCACTACATCCTGACATTTCACCAGTGTTGATACCTTAAAATGTGGCGAACACACCTGCTCAGCTGAGTACCATTGTGTACAATAAAGTGAAATCCTTGACACTTTGGTCAGAACGTCTGCTTTTTCTCAAGCTCCTTCCTCTAGACAGCGTAATCTGTCATTTTATCTCCAAACCCTCCAGCATACAGCTTCAAGCTTAAGGGTCCATCTCAAGTGCTGCAGCCCAGGGCGGGCTCATTGTCTGAGGCCGTGGACGAGCCACAGATCCCTTCTCATCTTTTTCTCAGTAAAACAACAAAAGCGAGAGCTTTACAGAAATCTCGTACTGACACAGACCTCAGTGCTATCCACACACGTAAAGCCCTGCTCAGCCAATAACAACGCTGATATGATGAAGTTTTGGGGAGATGTGCTGGAGGGATCGATTTTTTGGAACACAACAGGAAAAGGTGAGGTCAGATGGTGGTTTAAAGGAAGAATGAACTAAGATCTGACCTTGATCCATTCTTGAGGTTGCCAACATAATAAATAACTGCAAAATGAATTAATTTAGTTTCACATAAATTGAAGAAAACCTCTATTTCACTTATATGTTATATGTACGATACTTGCGAGGGTCGAGGGTCCGATGTAGTCTCGAAGTCCTGATGGTTCCAAGGTTTTGGATTGGCAATCATATTCTTTCTGGTTTGAAGAGTAATGAATTCCAAACGATGTCCTGACTCTGATGATTGGTAGATTAAAGAAGAGCTGGGAGAGAGATCTGTCACAATCCGTGGATCTTGAGTTACATGAAAAGGCCTGTCTTAAAACGCAGGTGTTGCCGTGGAGTTAAATCCTCATCTTCCTGTCTAACAAGACTACAGACTGCATCTAGGCCCATCCAATGCGTTTGCATCGGGCCTGGGGGCTTATCCAGGAGACAAGAGAGATGGTGGGGGTCCAGAATCCAGAAAAAGCAAAAAGCGAGGCAGGTCCACCACGGGCCTTTTGAAATATGTTAAGGTCACACCTCTTGTGGGTCAAAGAACCAATAATGTGTTGATCCTTTGGAGGGAACTTTTATGGCTCTTCGTTTACTAAGCATGGTAATTTGCATATGCACTGGATTGGAGGATGATATACAAATTAGAAGAGATTCCTAAAACACTAAATGTTGCAAAGACATCAATATATAACAAAATCTTTAGAGGGAGCTGAAATTCTGTGTTGCTCAGTGACAGCACCGAAACCTGGCAGATCTAGAAAAGATCTGTATGGAGGAGTGGGCCAAAATCCCTCCTGCAGTGTGTGCAAACCTGGTGAAGAACTACAGGAACCATTTGACCTCTGGAATTGTTAAGTCTTTTGTACCATATATTAAATTTTTTTTTTTCAAATACTTATTTGACACAGTAATTCCCAAATAATTTGTAAAAAAAAATCATACAATGTGATTTCCAGATTTTTCTTTTTTGATTCTGTCTCTCAAAGTTAAAATGCACCTATGCTGAAAATTGTAGACCACTCTAACAGATTTCTGAGAAAACTCCACAGATTTCTAAGTAAGAGAACTTGCAAAATCACAGGGTTATCAAATACTTATTGAGCTCACTGTATGTTCTTACAAAGTAACTGAATGTCAGAAAATGGTTTTTCCTCTCTCAAATTTCTACACAATAGAAAGATAACTGTATATATACACACATATATATATATATATATATATATATAATCCTTATATTAGTCAAAGTGGCCAAAGGTTGAAGAAACATAAATATGTTCATAAAAATATTGTACAAGAAAATATTGGTGTCATGATCAGCTGGATGGGCAGCTCAGGTCACTGGATGGCACTCTAGCGCTCTAGGAACTCTGTGTGTTTTCATGCCCGGACTCATTCCATGAACTCTTGTCTCCACCCACTCGTTTGTTGTCATGGTGTTTTATTGTTGTCTCCGCCCACTCTGACGTGTATAAATACTCTGGAAGTCTTTGTGTATTTACGGTTTATTGTTTATGTGTAACGTGATTCTCTGTGTTCCCAAGTTTCCTTGTGTTTCGTCTATTTCATTGTATTTGGATAACCTGTTGCCGACCCTTTGCCTTCCTGACCCTCCTTCTGGATTTGCCTGCGTTGTCTCTGTCCTCTGGTGATTTACTCTGCCTGTTCACTCATCTATTCTCCATTAAAGA
>JAUMHI010000037.1:4914596-4936443 GCA_032359435.1 Enteromius unitaeniatus | reverse complement strand
AGTGACTGAGGAACGGATCAAGTACTGTTTTCTGTCAGGTTTGGACACTGATTTACTCTATTCTCTGCCTGATGACGATCCAGAGTGGACACTAGAACAGTTTATAGACTTTGTGCTTTTATACTGTGGGTCACCTTTCACCGTTGGGGAGGTGGAGAAAGACGATCGCGCCCACGGCCCTGGACAGATTAACCGAGGCGTCGTGAATGCCAAATCAAGCTTGTGGATTGGCACCCGCCTCGCCGTTCGGCGAGCTCCGCCAGTGCACAATTCACTAGTATGGGCGCCAGCGGCATCAAAAAACCCAGCGGTTTTCACTCACAAGGAATATGGCAAGCCATTTGCACCCCAAAGCATTTAATTCAGGAATGAAATCAGTTATACAGCCAGGGGTGCTGTTTTCTGCCCAGTCAGCTCAGGTCCTACAACTTAAGGAGCTGTCACCCATTTATGTGAACCCCGAAAGGTTAGCTATAGGCCCTGACCTCATCATTCAGCGCGAGGGGCTGTGTGATGTCCAGTTCGGCCCGGCTACCCAACCAGTCACCTAGAGACAGCTAGGGGAGCTGTCTGCCACGTCACTGGTACCCAATTCACCCACAGAGGGCGCGGTTCTCATCGTTCAGCGAGAGGGGCTGGGTGATGCTCAGCCGGTTACCGTACGACAGCTAGGGGAGCTGTCTACCATGCTCGTGATTCCCGAGTTGCCCATAGAGGGCGCTGTCTCCATCACTCAGCGAAAGGGGCTGAGTGATGTTCAGCTGGTCGCAGGGCTACAGCCAGGAGAGCTGTCGGCCATCCCAGGTCCTCTCGCGGAGGGCGTTGATTCTGCACCACTGCCCGAGGAGCTGGGTGCAATTCAGCTCCGCCCCGGTGGGCTTCACCGCCACCTGCTTCGCCCTGGTGGGTGCCTCCACCACCCACGTCACTTAAGTGGGCTTCTCCCATTATGCCTTTCTTATTTGAGAATTTAATCTTTTTAGACATTTCTAGCACAGAATTTACAGATTTTGAGAGTCTCTCATTTTCATTTTACATAACTTAACGTTACTGGACCGAGCCCGATAAGTTTAACAGTCCATGCGGCACGGTTCAAGTGAACACCACTGACTCGTTTATCATTTGGCGTTTCCCAATGTGATAAATACTAGTGCAACCTTACAAACTGTAACGTTAGTCACAACCCTCCGTTAACTGTTAAATAATATCGCAAACAATTTAAACTCAGCGTAATAGACAGTGATTTCAGAAACATACTTGAGTTTAAAATATACTAAAGTAGGCATATAACATTTCGTCACACATTATTAACGTTGGGTTACTATTTATACACCTCTAAACAGTTTCACTCGCGGCCTAAATTTCACTCGCGGCCTAAATGGGAAAGCTTTCCAATCGAGTTTATTCTCCGAAACACTATACACCGAATAAACAGAGGTACAACTTTGTTTAAAACATATAAAGTTCAGTTTTTTAAATGCATTGAATGTTTCTTTTCATAATAACTATAATGTTGTCCTTTATTCTATTATGTTGTCAAAAAGCAATATTACTCACCCCAGACTGACGCAGCAGCAGCTTCTTCTGTTGCCTGACTGTCTTTCACATAAAACATGCTTAAAATAACTGAAGTGGCTCAGAGTTAAAGAAACACATATTTTAAAAGTGTGGTTTAAAATAAAAACATATGCATAAAATATATGCAAAGTCTTGTCAGCGTGTCAAGGTTAAACCACATTACAATGTAAATGTTTTTATCTTGTCTTCTTTTGTTCTCTGTTCTGCCTTTCCTTCCCCGGTTGTATGTCAATTATAATTTCACAGATCGTTTAACTCCTCCGATCCCAACTGTGGCGTATCCCATGATGCATTGCACCTCAGTTGGGGTGATTCAGTGGCTAAATCGCTAACCAGTTTGGCTGATTAGGAAATATTGCTTAATTATTAGGCCTGTAATAACGGCCAGGCTGGATTCACATATCTTATGATACTGAGAGTGAGAGAGCATGAGAAAAGGCATATTTTATTCCTCTGCCTGTTGATATTATCATCTCATACATCAGCTCCTCATGCGCAGGACTGCGTTACGAACGGTCACGCTAAATACACCATTCATCAGCCACAAATGGCCACAGTGTAAGCAAGCAGAGTTCACAGAAACAATGGGGAGTTAATCTTAGTTTAGAGCAAGCGCTCAAGGTTTGGAGAGTTAACATAGCCCCGTTAGCTCCAGCTGGGTGATGCTACAACTAAATAAAAAAATTACCTTCGTTGAATAGGGCACACAGAAATAAATCATGTGTTCAGATGCATGCAGATTTCAGAAATGGACACTTTTGACTCTTTTTAGAAAATACTTTAAATTCAAATTATCCTTAGCATAATGTCTACTAACAATGTTCTTGTGTACTGTATATGCATAGTTGACAAATAAAAATTGGATTGTGTCATATGGTGTGACATAGCAAAAATGTAAAAAAAATAAATAAATAAACAACAAAACAATTTACATACCAATCGTATATATATATATATATATATATATATATATATTTTATTTTTTTTTTTTTCATTGAAGCAGTATAACTAATAATTTCTTCCTACAATAAAATAATTTAAACAATAATAATAATCATCATCATAATACTACTACTACTTTTAATAATAATAATAATAATAATAATAACAATACCTGTATTTATAATAAACAAATAAATTATTATTCACCACACTGCTGCTGCTATTAATATATAACATAATAATAACAATAAATAAGTTATACCACTTTTTATTACTGCTGCTAGTAATAATAATAATAATACTGGTACAATTATTTATCTTTTTTTACATAGTTTAAGTTTGAAGGACTGACTCTGAAACAATAACATTATATATCAATAAATATTATCTAATAAAATCCAAATCCAAGTTGAAGAAACACATATCTCTGCTAACATTTTATTAGATTTTAATAAATGTTCAGCCAGTTATCTTTTTTTAATTATTATTATGGTCAATTGTGAAGAGTTTGAGTCTGTTTTCTAGACATCATTTCCTGTGGCTCTAGAGATATTAGTCACAGCATCTATGGCTCAAACGTGCAAAGCTAACAGCCACTGAGATAAAGGGGACTGCTAGTTTTCTCCAGGCTTAACTCGATGGCAGTTTCTTGAACACTCTTCATGTTCCAGCCATCTGCAGAAATGACTATTACAACACTCAGACATGCCATCACGTTTCAGAATGGCACATTTGACGAGAACGAAGCATCTCTCAGCCTGACACCGCGTGAACCTCCATGTTATATTTAGACATCAGAAACAGCTGGTGTTAAACTCGGTGCAGGTAAACAATGCTTAATCAAGGCCACAGGTGAAGCATGAAGGAACTGGCGTACCTAAACTACCTGATTAAACTATTAAGCTAATAGCTTTTCGTTTTCTTTCAAATAAAGGGTGAGGAGAAAGAAACAGAATGCCAGGGCGAGAAGGGAAGAACTTATACAAGGAGAAAGATGATCTTTTGCCCTCTGAAGAGAAGCAGCAATCTGCCGTACTGTGGGGAATTTCTCTATCTCTGAAATGAGAAAGCAAATGAGTGGTAAACGCAGCTCCGCTTTTCTCCATCACGCTGGATCAGGCAGACGGTGGAGTCTAATAGGAGAAATCAACAACAGCAGTGCCACCGTAATGAAGAGACGTGTCCTTCATCTGGTCACCTCCGCTGTCAAAGCGCCGCTAAAAATAAGCCCAATATATCACGTTTTGGCTGCACTTGAACCTTTGGTCAGAGGGCAAAAGGTCAGACACTTCACACTTCATCATCTGGGACAAACCAGCGGTGAGGCCATACACCTCCAGGAGAGTCTATATGATTTGCTCGTTTTACCCAGCAGGACTCTTGTTCCCAGAATGCACTTAACATGAATAAATCATGAAAATTACCACTTTAATGTTAGAATCGTCTGATGGTGTTGTTGTTTTCCCTGTGAGTTTTGTGTCTTGTTGTGTTAAAGGAGTATTCTGGGTAAAGTATAAGTTGACAGCATTTGTCATATATATATATATATATATATTTGTATTTGACTTTATATATTTTGTAAACACTTAAGGTTCATTGGTTATCTACATTCGTTAACATGAACTAAGAATAAACAATACTTCTACAGCATTTGTTAATCTTAATTAGTTAATGTTAATTTAAGCATTTACTAATGCAATACTAAAATATGAAGTTTTGTGTTATCATTAGTAACTGCACTGTAAACTAACATGAAATAACAATGGATGACTAATTTTATTAACTAACATTGACCAAGATTAATATAGAGTGCAATGTAAACATAGTGTTTGTTGGATTTTGTTAATTAATACATTAACGCATGTTAACAAATGAATAAAACAAAATAAAAGCATAAATAACAATATAATATATAATATAATTACCAATAAAACAAACAAAAAATAAATATTATATATATATATATATATATATATATATGTATATATATATTAGTGGTGGGCCGTTATCGGCAAAACTCTTATCTAGGTCATTGTGCCATCTTTTCACATTACAATCATGTTAATACATTGTTTTAATACATCTTGTAGCAGTTGAAACGGTAAATATTTGAAGATTTACATATTGGCAACCATTCAAAGTTACACAGATTTCTGTGGTAATCAATGTCGATGGAGCTTAAACAAGATTCCTTTAACTAAATAAATACAGTTGAGCCGAACCATAGATTGTGTGAAGAGTTTTTGTTTGTTTATTGTATTATGCTGACTCTGAGTGGCAGCGACCTTATGTGGCCATTGGGACAAGCCAATGTTTTTTTGAGGCGAGGTGGGAAGAGGGGTTGGGCTGGTCTGAGGAGAAAGGGTGAGAGGAAACAAAAAAACGCTGTGCCAAAAAGCAGAAGAAATCAATACGGCAGAGGGGACTAGGTTTCAATTCATTCCAAAGCAGCACGGATGAATTCTTTCCAATTTCCAGCTAATATTGCCTTTCTGCACGCCTGAACTTTGCCTCGCCATCAACGCACTGTGCAAAGAGAGAAAAAAAACCTCCGGAAAACTGTCAAAAAAGCTGACGAGTGGAAAAAAGAGGGTGGGCAAATGACGAAGAGCGAAGACTGAGAGAGACAGGAAGCGTCTATCACTCCGAAAGTAAAAATGTGCCAGATGAAACAAATAAGAAAAGAGGAAGGAAAAAAAGGACTTTTGTTTCATCCAATTCCCTTGGTGTTATTCACTGGTAGCCAGAGGGGTGAGATAGAACGAACATGAAAAAGGGATTGCAAAACAATTCCCCCCTCTGAGGATGTATGGTATAGTAAAGGCGATGGCCCTTGACAGGACTAATACAGCGCTAGGATTGTACAGTGTTTTAAGAGGGAACGAGATTGAATTTGAAGGATTATCCAATGTCACACCATTATTTTCCACTTCATTTCTGCCTGTGAAAATGACAACAACAAAAAAGTGGACCCTTTATTTCTGTCAGACCTCTCAGAACAGGCTGATGCTTTTCAAATGAATTCAGCACAGCTCATTCGGACTCCCTTCCTGCAGTGACAACACATAGCCTCATACGGGAAAATATATTCAAAATCACTCATCAGGTTTCCTGAATGATAACTGGACCAAATGGTTTTAATAAAACCTTGTGTAATTAAGACCTTTTTCATGTGGGTGTTAAAAATAGTCTATTTAAAAAAAAAACACAACACTGATGTTCATGAAGATTAATTTAAAGATCAATTGTCTATTGTAAATACACTGGTAATTGTTGAAGTTATTGATTTTAAACTGAAGAGCTGGTCACACTATGCTTTTCTTTCCATTGACTTCTATTAGTAGTGATGCGCGTGCGAATGCTGAAAAAAAATTAGCTTGTACAAAGTCACTACAAAAATCACTACATGACCATTTATCTGAGCTTACAATTGCAGAAAAAGTGAAGCAAACAAGCTGCAACACAACGTAATTAGCACAACAAAGCAAAATTAGCAAAATTAGTCCATCAACAAGTCCCAACACAATGAAGTGAAGTGACTTGTGGCCAGATATGTTGACCCATATTTGGAATTAGTGCTCTGCTTTTAACACATCCAAGTGCACACACACCCAGAGCAGTGTGGGAAATGGTGAGCAGTTGGGGGATCGGTGCCTTGCTCAAGGGTCTCACCTCAGTCGTGGTATTGAATGTTGAGAGAGCGCTATTGACTCCCCCACTTACAATCCCTGCTGGACCTGGGACTTACAAGTCCAACTCCCTACCCATTAGGCCAAGACAGTCCCAATGGAATTAGCACAATTCAACTTAAACGAGTAGCAACACAATGGAAACAAGATGCAATACAATAAAAAACGAACAAGACAACAGAAATGAGCTGCAACACAACTTAACAAAATTAGCACAACATAAGCGAGACAAGACAAACAAAATAAGCACATTACAACATAAACAAACATCAGATTTCAGATCAGTCAGCTGTGGTAGTAATAAAAGATCATATTCCTTGAGAACAGCAAAAGCAACTAAGCGACTGATTTAGCAAAGGTAAATGTCAACTGGATATTAAAAGACTTGCTCTTAAAGAATTATTATAGGTTAATTAGAATATATTTATGGCACAACCTTATGCTGTTCATTTCCAAGTTAAATCACAGTAAAAAAAAATCTCTTTTTAAGATTTTTTGCACTCGTAATTTCCTAAAACGTACCTGTGTAAACACGTTGGCAAACTTACTCACTCAAGTTGTCACGTGACACCATCTTCAAACAAGGACACTATCACAGAAACTAGAAATGACCTTTAAAAATGGAATGCCATGCTCGATTTTCTGCTAATTTTACCATCTGAAGATTTGATAATCAGTGGATAATTTCAAGCATAGTGTCAATGTCACTGCCTGACCACGTAACTGACAGATGTCTAATGCACCTTATAGTTTAAGAACGAAGTTTGAATAGAGCATTAACTTGAATCATCTGTCCATGCGAAGAATTGCTGACAGTTGTGTCAAAATGTGTCAGTCCTTCCTCGCTAAAAACATGATGGAAGAGTCTTGGTGCAGCGGCTGCAGTTGTTGATTTTGCTTCGCCATTTTATACATTCTCGTTTTTTCCTACAGGAAAGTGTGGAAATAGGGTGAATTACTGAGTTTGCATCTTAAGCACTTGGTAACGAGCGAGGGGACAGCAGCTGTCACTGAGCTAGCGTGGCAGCTAACTCTGTAAACATCAGCTCTGCTGTTTACCTCGTTCCCATAATGCACTACAACATACACTTTTGACAGCTGCTGGAGAAACGGCGCTGTGGGTGGGAGGCCAGAAACATTTGGGGAAGATATTTTCAGATATCAGTTAGCAAGAAATGAAAAGACTTGTGAAGGTTTCGATTTTCGAGAATAAATGTGAGAGGGGTGTTTTTCCCCCCATTGAGAGATTTGGTAAGAATTACCACTCAATATCTTCTGTGTGCATGAAGAAACTGCTCTTATTGATTTAAATTCTCCACTGGTGAGTCCCAAGACACTGGTGCTGACAGAAGTTACTGATGATCTCTCCCTTTCATTCTCGTTTTCTCTCTCCATACCTACATCATCCCTTTCAGCTGTTGAATCGCTAACTCTGCTTTCTTTAACCCCCTTTAATGGTAGTTCACATTTTAGATACAAAAACTTCAACTTCACAAGTCCATTTCACGCTTTTAACAGCTTTTTAGAGAAAATGTCAGAAATCAATACAGCTGCTTTTAAATGGCCATCAAAGGACAAACAGCATGGCAATTATAGCATCTGCCAGATAACTATTCTGAACTGACTGAATCTGTAATAGAAAGTGAGCTTGTGATTCTATTAAAGTGAGTCAACTGGAGTGTGGTTCAGTTATAATGTTTGTTTTAATTGATAAGCCCTTGATTCAAATGTTTCCATTCTGATCCATTTGTGTATATTTTAGTCATGTTCGTTTTGATCTGCAAACTCGATTCAATCAAATTGGTTCATTTCTGATTCATTTGGGAATCATTCCATTATAATGTTCGATTCCAACCTTTTGATTAAATAAAATTCTGGTTCAAATTTCAGTTATAATGTTTTTATTATTACTTTTAAGTCAATTAAAGCATTTAGATTGTGATTTGGATAAAGTTCTTTTTGATCTGCAAATTTATTTGTGTACCATTCAGTTAGTATGTACATTTTGATTCAAGCTCTTGATTCAATTAAATTGGTTTTCTTTCAGTCAGTCCTTATGACGTTACAACACTGAATGACGACCTGGGAGACCAATCGGCTCTGATCTTTGGAGAAAAAGCCAATGAGAATTGGCCAGTGGCTTTTGCATGTCTAGCCATTTCCCGGTACATACAGGTATATAAGAGGGCGCCGTGCAAACCACCATTAGCTTTCTGCTGAGGAGCCGACCTTTCACAAAGTTGGAGAAGAAAAGAAGAAAAGTATTACCTGCTGTTCGAGATCCTGGGTCAGTGCATTCCTGCATTCCAGCAGAGAGACTGCACTGGGTGCACAATTGTGTATGCAGTCCTCCCCTCGGCAGTCCCGGCCTAAAAAGAGCAAATTTCTTACAGCTTACATGGTCCTCCGTGATGTCTTTTCGACCGTGTGCTTCTGTATGTGGTAGTTTTCTCACCTCTGACGACGGCCATGATTGCTGTCTCACTTGTCTGGGCCTCAAGTCACGCTGGGACAGCTTTTGCGGATGGCTCATTGCAAGCGCATGTCCATGGCTTTGCTCAGGTCATGGCTTTCTTTCATTAAAAGTCTAGTTTCGTCCGCAACCCCTTCCAGGAGCAACCCCAAAAGCTCGAGACTGGACGATTGGTTTCTGGGCTCCGGGCATGACTCCCAGACACGCTCTGCCCCAGTACCTTTCTTCCCGGAGGTTCATCAGGAACTCACCAAATCATGGAAAGCACCGTATACATCTAGAATGCGGTTGGGCTCCTCACTACCCTCCATGGCGGAGTGGCCAGGGGGTACGCGGAGATCCTCCAGACAGAGTGTGTCTTCAGCCCTCGCTGCCAATGCTTACAGTGCTGCAAGCCAGCAGACGTGATCTCTCGGTCAGGTGAGGTCCACCATGGTGGTCCAGGAGCGCCATCTCTGGCTGAACCTGGCGCAGATAAGTAACACAGACAAAGTTCTTTATTCAAATTCGATTGTTTCTGATTCATTTGTGTATCATTCAGTTATAATATGCATTTTGATTCACAAGCTCTTGATTCAGTTTTCTGGATTCAGAATTCTGGTTACATTCTGATTCTGAGTGCAGTGGGTATGGAAAGTATTCAGACCCTTTTTAGCTGTGTGCTTAGGGTCATTGTCTTGTTGAAAGGTAAACCTTTGGCCCAGTCTGAGGTCCTGAGCACTCTGGAGAAGGTTTACATCCAAGATATCCCTGTACTTGGCCGTATTCATCTTTCTCTCGATTACAACCAGTCGTCCTGTCCCTGAATACTTAGGACTATGTGATATTTCAGTTTTTCTTTTTTAATAAATCTGCAAAAAAAAAACAATTCTGTGTTTTTCTGTCATTACATTAATACATGATTTTAGCAAATGGCTGCAAATTTAACAGAGAGGGAAAAATTTAAGGGGGTCTGAATACTTTCCGTACCCACAGTATATTTTAGTTTGTTTAAATTCTGATTAATTTGGATAGATTTTAGTTATGTTTGTTTTTATCTGCAAGTTTGATTCAATACAATTTTGATTAATTTGAGTATTGTTCTATTAGTTTGGAAGCTTCATTGTTATTTGTTGCTGATTCATTCGAGTATATTTCAGGTATAACATTAGTTTTGATTCACAAGCACTAGATTCAATTGAATTCTGATTGTATTCTGATTCATTTGTGAGTATTTGACTTACAGGGCCGGTTTCCCAGATTGGAATTAGATTAAGCCAGGAATAGACCTTTGCTAGTTTAGGACATTTAAGAATTTTTAGAAACGTCTTACAAAAATGCATTATCTGTGAGCATTTTAAGACCAAACAATGGCAATGATGTATTATAAGATATCTCAGTGCAAGCCTTTTCTAGTTTAGATAGCTCTTTACATCTATCTTAATCTAACTAGTCTTAAACCCTGGTCGGGAAACTGCCCCATAGTGTTTTAATTAACGCATTCTTTATGCAACAAAGCTTTGACTCTATACTTCAGATATCTTGTAATCTTCTAAAAGGTACATTATGAAAACAATGCATAAAATGCATACAATGACAACCCAGCCCAACACTATAATACTAAGAATAAACTAAAATCAATTCCACTGTCCTGCTATACCGATGACATCAGTGTGAGTTTGTGGACAGGGCAGATCTCGGCAGTCGAACAGCACTTTCTGATGATTTCGTCATTTTTAGCTCTGAAACTGTATCGGAGTGCTGACTCAACCATTCCAATTGGTCTGCAAAGATCATGTAACACTGCTGAAATAACACGGACACAAACACCCTACAAGAAAGTTATCATCTGTCAAACCAGTTGCACGGTTTAATGTTGACTTTTCCTTCAGTTCACAAACTCCACTCCCCTACTGGTGCAGGTCAATTTATGAAATAGAAAATGAAATACGCAACGGGGTGAAGATGAGTCTGGTGAACAAAACATTATTTCTGCATGTGATGCAAATCTAAAGTAGAAGCTAGTAACCACACATACTGTACACCTCCAAAACATCTTGACAATGCAATTAAAGATGGAAGTATTCTGAATGTTGTTTTCCCTTTTCCTTCAAAGAAACACATCACACCGTAGCAAGCACTTTGAGCAAGTTCTGTACATCAGTATTCAGATGGAAAAGCTGTTTGTTTGAAACAGACTCTCCCATCAGAACAGCAGGCATCTCCCAATCCAACATCCACATCCGCAATCCACCAGCGCTTGCTCCCGTGTGTGCGCACACATGCTGTTTCCTTCATTAAAGACAAATAAGTCTGACACGATCAAGCAGTGTAAGACCAGATGTGTGCAAATTTATTTCCTAAACCTGATATATAGGAACAGCTATTTAAAACCTTCAGTACATGAAGCTGAATTAACAATATTAAAATACTTGCTGTAAAACAGTTTAATACACAGAAAAAGACCATGAGCCCATGACCCTCATCTCTTCTGATAAACATGGAGTGTTTATTCCACTCCAAACACAGCTGGAGTGGAATACTTCCCAACCAATAGTAGTTTTTAATTTCAGTTAAGTGCACTGTATACTGTATTGCACAGTATATATTCTTCACTGCCAAAACACATATTTGTGTACTTATATACCACTTTAGAAATATTGATTGCACCAATGTTTGATTCTGATGATTTCTGCAGATGTTTATTTAATCGAGCTGCAATGCTGTAAATAATCTATTTAATTAATTCTGCCTCTGCTGCAGACTTGATGCTTCTCATTTTGTAGAATGAAGATATATTTATATTTCAAAGTGGAAATCTCACTGCTAAACACAGAAAACTTTTAAACATCATTTAATATATAATTTAACAAAATAAACGTTTTTGTTTACATAATATGTGTACTGTGCATATATACGTATTATTGCTGTCAAATGATTAATCGCGATTAATCGCATCCAAAATAAAACATTTTCTTTATGTACTTTGTATTTTTTTTTAAGTATATAAAAATACAAATGCATCTATATATTTAATTAAAATATGCTATGTTTATATATTATATATTGTAATAAAATATATAATAAGAAAATTATAATATATATAATATATATATAATATAATATATAAATGCATTTACATGTTAATACTTTCAAAATGTATACTGTATGTGTGTGTGTTTTAATATAAACATAATAAATGAACACAGCCTAAACACATATTTGTTACCAATAGGGAGTACAAAAGTGATACCCCTATAATTAATAAAGCTAATACATAAACCTACCATTGAAATACAGATCTATGATTATAGAGATCAGTTTAATGGCTTATGCAAAAATCACTCTGCAATTTGCATGCCTCGAAAAGACACAAACCATCATAACTGACTAGTAACATTGCAAGCCATTAAGAATAAGCTATCAGTGTAAATAAAGCAGATAAGCTAGTCTTGATTGTCATTTATGTCTTCTCCCTCTGGGTGAACGATTCATGACCCCTGACACAGGGTTTTTGTGGCTTGCGTTTTCTAAACAGAGTTCTGATGAAAACCATCATCCACAATCTAATTTTATGCTAATGGAATTGCATCAATTCCAAACACCTCAGCAGGAATTTAATAATCAGTAGTAACAAGTAAAATTACAGCTTTCGAAGAGCCTGTGATACTAGTCCCGTCTCTCTCTCCTCTAATCTCACACATCAGTGCTTCTAGTGATAGTGTCTAATTGAAGCTCTAACACACATCCACTCACTTGGCTAATTAACTAAGACCCCTCATGAGGTGTCCTTCATCCCCAGGCTGGGTGGAGCTAAGGCACACCACAATGAAATGCTGTCCCCTAGGTGAGCCTGAATTTAACACCAAAAACAGCCAATATTTCACCCTCTTACTGCCTTACCAATACCAGAGACCCCCGGGGAGGTACAATTCTCCCTCAGACAAAAATTGTGATTTTCTCCCCAGCTCTTTTAACAGGAAGGTTCACCTTCTCGCTTAGTAAGAGACATTGTCCTCTGTCCTCTCGGCTCCTGTGAGATTGCGTTTCTATCTTTATCCACATTTCATTAGGTCTATTCACCTCTAGTGGCGGGGCCATTCTATGTATATTCACCGATTGTTAGAGAACACTTTTTGGTCACCACGGTGGTCTAACAGTGTCCAATTACGAACACTGCGCCAGTCTCGCACGCTGACCCCTGTTGCATTATGGGTCCTCCCTGGAGTGTCGTACATGTTGGCCATTTAGTCTATATGGATTTCTCACTGCTACGCTAAATGCCAATAATTTGTGTTAAAGCACCTGATTAATGGTGGGGAAAATGGTCAGCGATGTGAAGGAAGAAAAATTTTTGTTTTTTTCTCTCAGTCATGGAGGTGGAATGCAAAAAGCATGATATTCAGAAATGAAATGATGTGCAGAGAGTCTTTTTACGTGTTGCATTGTGCCGTGCCACGAAAACAAGACAAACAACAAACACTACTTAACACTGTCATTTTCCTGCTTGTTTCTTCATAATACATGCAGAATTTCTGATGGTTCGACTGGTGGCAGGTCTAGAACATGGGCGGGTTTAAGATATGCAAATGTTGGGGGCGTAGTGATCCTGTAGTGACTGTTATGTCACAATCAGTGTTATGTTCAGTGGTCTTTTCTATCCACGAGATATACTGGTTATTCACTAACCCACCCACCCCACCCACAATCCCTGCCGGACTTGGGACTTGAACCCACAACCTTTGTTGTCTTTGTCTATCCATTAGGCCACAACTGCCGCTCAAGCAAAGTAGTTGCAATTTCACAACAAAAAACACAGCTTCTCCTGAACATGGTGCCTGCAGCAACACTGAGAATAATAGTTGCTTCTTTGTTTGCATAAACATTTGGGAAGTGTTTGATAAACCCACACCGAGACTAAACTAGAGTTTTAGGGGGGTGTGGTGGAGTCTTAATTTTATAAAGAATATCTCTTTTGGTTTGACACTTTAGACTTTACGACTTTAGGGATCTTATCTATGCAACAACTCATATATCTGAAACATAAACCAAAAACAAAGAGCGCAACTGTCAGATAGACGATTCAAGATTGATTCAACAAAATGACATGGAAACAACATGAGGTTTATTAAGTGATGACCTAACTGAAATATTCCTATAACAAAAAACAATGGCAAAAGTATGCCCTGTAGCTCAACCGATTCAGTGCAGCGCTAGCAACAGAAGTCACAGCTTTGACTCTAATGGAATGCACATGCTCTTAAAGTCACTTTGGACACAAGCATCTGCCAAAAGTGTAAATGTTTAAAACAATAATACATCAAGGGTGTGCTAACTTAATTGAAAGGCTCCAGCAAAATCAGTTTCTTTTCCCTTTCCCATTATCTCTGTCTCTTGTCGCTGTCAGAGTGGCATGACCTTGCAGAGGTTAATTTGTTTTACGAGTTACTCTGCGCATCAATCAGGGGCCAAATGCACGTTCCCAATTACAACCCATCTCTAAAAAACACACATAATGTAACCTATGTGATCTCACACGCCCAGATATCCCAGCACACATTAAATCACACAAGAACAAACCCACATTAAGATCTGCTTAATCTGTCCCTCCCTCTATCCACTGCCTGAAAGGAGTGAGATGAGAGCAAACGAGTGGGAAAAGAGAGATAACTTTCATGTTTATGATAAGAAGGCAGATCGAAAATAATGATCGCTGATTGATTGCAGTTCTGTGATGTCAGCGGGAGAAGAAATGTCTCATTAAAAGTGTGGGAGTGAATTGAACAGAGGGAAACATCACGACCTCAGAGTAGAGAAAAAATAGTAATTTAGAGAATTTGTGACACTGACATCAAATTTAACCCTTAACATGTCCTGAGAACTAAAGTCATTTTAAACAGTGTTTTGCTAATTATGCAGCTGATCTTTTAATAGCAGTGAAGACGTTACATGTTTTCTTGTTTTTTTAAAATGTGTTTATTTTACAAATTAATTAAAGGTTCCTTTTTATTTATACACATATATACATACAGTTGCAGATCCTCTCCAGTTCCGTCAGGTTGGATGGTAAACGTTGGTGGACAGCCATTTTTAGGTCTCTCCAGAGATACTCAATTGGGTTTAAGTCAGGGCTCTGGCTGGGACATTCAAGAACAGTCACTGAGTTTCTCCTCCGTTATTTTAGCTGTGTGCTTAGGGTCATTGTCTTCTGGAAGATAAACATTCAGCCCTGTCCGAGGTGCTGAGCACTCTGGAGAATATTTTCGTCCAGATATCCCTTGATTGCAACCAGTGGTCCTGTCCCTGCAGCTGAGAAACACCCCCACAGCATGATGCTGCCACCACTTCACTGTTGGGACTGTATTGGACAGGTGATGAGCAGTGCCCGGTTTTCTCCACACATGACTCTATGTGATGTCGATAAACACAATTTTGAGAGGACCGTGTACGCGTACGTACTCATGACTAGTGTTAGGTTTATGTGTAGAGATATGGTCAAAACTAAAATTTTGGAATAAAATGTTGTTCCAGGGTCAACAAATTATGTTGACCCAGGAACACGCCTAACTCAGCAAAAATCACAACTTGCGGCCAGATCTGTGCCTTGCCACAATTCTGTCTCTGAGCTCTTTAGGCAGTTCTTTTGACCTCATGATTCTCATTTGCTCTGACATGTATTGTGAGCTGTAAGGTCAGGTTATATAGACAGGTGTGTGACTTTCCTAATCAAGTCCATTCAGTATAATCAAACACAGCTGGACTCAAAGAAGAACTTTCCTTTCCATTAATTTACAGTAAACAGAGCCGCTACATGCAAATCTATAAACTGTGTCTGTGTATACGCACAAAAACACAAAATTTGTGTTCACACACACAGCTGCCTTCATATTTGTGTTCTTCACATTTTCTTATGTTGCTGCCTTATGTTAAATTGCTTTAAATGCACCTAACTGTACAGCAAAAAGCAGGGTTGTAACATCTTTGCAAATTTATTAAGAACCTTCAGTACTGTAGGTTATGTTGACTTTGTGCATAATTCATTACTTCTACAGTAATATGCCATAAATCACATTTAACTTAATTCTTAATTCACATTTTTACATAAATATTTTCCAACAGTTCGTTCCAGCCTTGAATTGGGGATATATATTCAGGTGTACGTGTGTGTGCACACGTATAGAAAGATTGAAGAGCACAAATCTTTAAAAGTGTCTGAAAAGGACAGCGGGTGCAATACTTTGACTTTTTTCTCTCTTTTCTTCCTCAATTCCCTCTCTGTAGACAGTGGGAGTGCTTCTTTCTCTGTGACACACATGCATACTTGGCAAGATTCTGTCAGAAATCCCAGCGGTGAACAGGCCAGGGTGCTGGTGAGGGTTTGAAGGTGTAATTAGCATTCAGAGTCTGTTTGCTGTCAGACCGTCTGACTCACTTAAACATGCACAGCACACATACACACACACACTCTCTGCATTTAGCACTTACTACAGTACACACAAATCTCTCTATTGTAAGTTGGTACACATCCTAATGTTTACCAGACTTGCGCACACACACACACATACTCACACAGAGGCTCAAAGCACAAGCCCTCTGACCGATCCACCAAACCATCATCTCTCTAAAGTGACTGACTAAACCACGCATGAACTGCCAGCTGCTGCCCTGTTCAACGCCAATAACACACACACGGGACACAGCCTGACAATATAGAAGACGCTTCACACACATAATAAATACTCTCACTATTACGCACCTACACATTTTTATTGTCCCTTCAATAAATAGAGTCATGCACATAATGATAGTTGACGACCGGGGCAAAAATAAATGTGGGTTTGAGGCAAAAACACCAATGCAATAATACAAAAGTGCTCCAGAAACTTCTGAGGGCAAAAATAATAAACTGTAATAAACTGTTGTATTCAAAATACTGCAACATCACTATGTTTTATTCTAGGTGCATGTAGTGTTGTATAAAATATGTATTGAGTACTTTCACAGACATCGGTTCTAGGAGGAAGTGCTGTCTAGGTTGCTGTATTTAATCCTTCCTTCATATTAGAAAACCTGATCCTCATGAAATTTACATTTAAATGAGGAGGTGCATTACATTTACACCTAACTGCCAATTAATCGACACAGATGGCAAGACAAAGATCAAACTGTAGCTATGAACTGCTTAAATCATGGATTCAGGCAGATTTATTGAATAGAAGCTGCTGTTTGTGGGCTTGTGTAAGCTGACTGAAGAAACAAATAAAATAAATAGATTTATAACAAGTTTTCTGTTGCATGCATTCTGTAACAAACAAGACTCCACATCTCTGTGCTGCTTTTTATGATGCAACTCCCCGTTATTTATGTGTTTATGTGAATGTTGTAACCTGCTAACTTTACAGCTTCATAGTTTTGTTAAAGCTGAAATAATGCAAGTTACACAAAAAAAATGTAAAATGTAAAATTACTAAAATAATAAACCTAAAACAAAGCATTAAGAATCTAACAACAACTACAAGGAAATAATTAATAAATAGCAATTAATAAAAATTATAAAATTCCAATTAACTCACTATATTAATGCTGAATTTCTTTTTCTTTTTGCACAGCACTTTCTATTCTATTTTCAGAGTGTACGTTAGTCCCCTGCACTGTTTACAGCATTAGCTGTAGATATATGTTTCATATGTTTGCAAAGGATAGTTTAACTAAAATATACCAAATGGATCTGAACTGAATCTGGAATCAAATTGTGAGCTTGTAAATCAAAATAAAGACACAATATATTGTACACAGTATGAGGAAAACAGTCAGTGCTCCTTCCTATTTCAGATCAATTTCAGAACTGAACATTTAAATTGAACAAGCATCATGATGAATAAAACTAAACCAAAATGTATATTCTCCACATAATATTCCAGTTGCTCTTCAGTGTCTCTCAGATTCACAATAATAAACAAAGTGCCAGAAGTCGAATCGCCCTGTATTCATCTCAAGGTCTGTGTCATACATTTTTCAGTTTCAAATAAATGCATTCTAGTAAACTGTCTGTTCCTCTCTGACAATTTTTCCATTTTATTTTATTTTTTTAAGATGACATGATTAACATGGCTGAAGTGGCACTTGACCACACCGACACGTTGTCTGCGATTCTCCGAAATGCATATCAGAGGATCTGTCATTAACTACGTGTCAGGATCTCTGTTGCTGCATTGCTGAACATCTTAATACTGGGAGATTAGTTTCAAACGGCTCTTCTGAAAAGAAAGAGATGTAATTTCCCCCAGGCTCATTGACAGGCAGGACGCACTGTATCAGATAATGAAATGTCAGCACAAATGGGCCGCATGTATGTGAGAAACGATATGAGCCGTTCTGCTGTGTGTGTGTGTGTGTTTCAGAGATTACCATGCAGAACGATATTGTTGACAGTATCTGATATTATAAACACTGTAGATACGAATGAGAACAACATGAAGATTTAGGCTTCTCTTGTTTTGTGTAAATGAGCCCGAGCATCATCCATATTCCATCTCAATAGAGAACACTAGCAGACCGGCTTTTCAGCGGCCTTGATTTCAGAAGTATTTTTCAAATTCATTTTCTCAGGGCTTTCAAAAACGCCAATGAAGAACTCTAAGCCTTGAACAAAACCAGACAGCTCTGACATGGACCATAACAGTTAAAGTAAAAAAAAGTACTCAACAATGACGGAAAAAAGAGCAAATGTACTAAACTGTGTATTTAACCTCAATAAGAGAAAGAACTATGCAATACTGATATAATTCAGTAAGTACCAGCTGTATAGTATGAAATTAATAACTGTAGCAAAACATACAATACCATAGCAATTACATTTAGAAAGGTTTTACACATTGAAAGCAAACGGATTTATGGTAAAATTAATAGTTTATAAATAGCAATAAATCAAATTATGATAGTTGAAAGGTGGTTGAAAGGTGTTGCTATGCTGTTGCTGGGGAAGAGTATTCTAGATATTTGCTAGGGCATAGTAACATCTAAGGAATTACATAAACTGCACAAATTTGTAAATAGCATTAATAAATACACTGCATAAAGAGGTAATGCATGCATAATTGTATGAATAAAAATATTATCTATTAGCTATTGTATATTTATATTTTTTACCACCTTAAAGTTTAATCATTATCTTACTCTCACTCACTTATGTCTGCATATTACACAGTAATAGAACATTTTTCAACATTTTAAAAAATATTACATTATTCTCTGATGCATCAATCATTAAATCGATATTCAATCAAAGAAGAAAAAACATGTGAAAGATTGCTTTTGCATTGAGGTGGAGAAGAAAAACAAGATCTCTGTGTCATGAAAACAGGAAGAAGCATTAGTATGCTGCAAGGTGACCAAGCTTCATTACAGGCGATGAAAAACAGGCAGCCGATGGATCAATAGTCTTCTGCTCTATCCAGCGGCAGGGCCTCTGCTGCCCATGGCCAGCCCAAGTTATGAGTGAGATGCTGAAATATCATTATTTCAAATGTCATACCTCCAGCCAACACGCAGACCCACCCCTTCATGGGCGGGAGCCATCATTTTAACGATTTGTTTTTCTTATTTTTTTCTTGCACTATTGGAAAAATTCATCAAAGTTGTTGAGTTCAGGCAAGGTGTAATTTATACAGGTTCACACCATGAGGGGTTTAAATCTGAGCAAGAAAAAGCTGTGTGAGGCAAATGAGCATACAATGTAATGAGAGATGGCTCTTCACAGGCAGTCATTCATGCCGTGAGGGAGGTGAAAACAGATCAAATATTTTCAAGCTAAGTGGAAGGGATATAAAACACCTAATAATATAATTCCTTTTTATTCTACATAACATTATAGAGAAATTCTAACATACATAGATTCAGTTTCAATCTACGCTTTAAGGCTGTTTGGTGTCAGGTTTAAATTAAATGAATTTCAATTGAATTAATATTTAAAAAAAATAAAAAAATATGTTGTCACAAGTGGTACTGGAGTTGCCCTCGGAAGCCATTAGAGGGCACTCCAGCACAGACAATGTTTTGTGTTTTTTTATCCATCCGTTCTGTGCTATGGACTCTTATTATGAACTCATGTCTCCACCCACATTGTCTGTTGTCATGGCTACTCATACATTCCTCCGCCCCTTAGTCTAACTTTCATGTGTATAAAAGCCCCGTATGTCTTTGTGTATTCACAAATCATTGTTATTGTCATTGTGTTTCCGTCTCTGGAGTTTCCCCGTAACCTCTCGGTGACACTGAGTTCCCAGAGGTTCCGCCAGTGGCTGCACAGCCTCAGAGGGGTCAGTCGACTCTCCAGAGGTCTCGCTGGTGGAGGCACCTCTGGAGCCCATTCTCCTGCCTCATTCTAGCCCTGACCACGGAAGGTCTGCCAGTGGCTGCACGACCCCCGGAGATGTCAACTTCGGTCGTAGATTCTCTAGGGGCTGCACAACCTCCGAGTCAGTTCGTCAGGGCTGTTCTGGAACGCTTGACCCTGCACCAGCCATGGAGGTCGGCTTTGAACTCTCATTCTGCCCTTAACCAGCCACAGAGGCCTTTGAACTCTCGCCTTGCCCTAAGCCAGTTACGGAGGCTGCTGAACTTTCAGTCTGCCCTGAACCAGACCCAGGAGCCGTCAAACTCTCACCCGGACCTGTCCTGACCACTCACCCCAAACGGGACACAGGTACGAACTCAGCCTTAGGGGCCACCATTAACATGTTTATGCTCCTCTGTGCAGGCCAGTCTTCTGCTCCACCCAGGTGGGCATCTCTGCCGTATTCCTTGTTTTCATGTGTTTCCCTGTATTGGATTATTGTTATCGACCTCGCTTGCCCCTGGACTCTACCTGTCTGCCATCATCGAACCTGCCTGTGATTACCCTGTGAGTTTATAATAAACAGTCTGCATTTGAATCCGCACGCCTCCTCGTCTCCATCGTTACATATATATTTTACATGGATATAACTGCATTTAGCATAACTTTTTCTTACTGCTATGTAATACCAGTTTGATTGATTCTTTGACATTTTACATTAAAACAAGTCCTTAAAACTATTTTTTAATTGTTTGTAATTTTCATTCATTGTAAGTGAAAATAGCAAGAGGATTGTCTCTTATATCACAAATAAAAATGTGTATATTTTATTTAAATTCTGTTCTTGTTTCAAAAATATTGATATTTTAGTTGGACAAATAAAAAAAAATGTGTGTGATGATACATCAAAACATTTTTGGCTGAAATGAGTCACTAAAAATGTTTTTGTGAGAGAAACCTTGAGTAACTGACTTGAGGGTTAAAATGGTCTTTTCAAAAGGAAAAATAATAATAAAGTCTCTCCATGCACTATAGAGGAGACTAGCGTTTGCAATTAGCTGGAGGGAGGTTTAGTAAAATCAGGCTCTGGACTGCAAGAGTTGGAGTAATTGGCCTGTCATTGCACTCAAGGCCTGTGGCCCTATGAAATGGCCCTCACATGTGCCGGCCCTCGGTAACAAGCTGTGGTCTAAGCGGATGAGCCCTTTCCCGCAACCTCCCAAACTTGAGAAGGTGGAGCAGCTGGTGTATGATGGATGCTGTTTGCCGCAGTAATGGGTCATGACTCTGAAGGGATTATCAGTTTGTGTGATCTTTAGCTCGGTGCTAATTTAGAGCACAGGTGTAGTCCAGACAGGAAAATGCAAGTCATCTATGTTTAGTATGAAGAGTGTCATAAACACACAGGTGATTTATCTTCTCTAATGATGTTCTTCTTTCCCTTCATTTGTGGACCGGCACCCACTACCTGCGGCGAGCTCTCCAGGTGACTGATTCAATCCAAACTACAGGTGGCTTTTCTAATTATGTCTCTATTTCTCTCCCCCATCCTTCTGCTTTCTCCCAAGTTCACTGTTCTTTCTTTCTTCCCACCTGCTCCATCCACCCATGACCATCTATACCCCCTCTCACTCATTTCTTTTCCAATTCCCTCAGTCTATTATTTTGGTTTCCATTGCTCTCTCTATCAATCTACCATTTCTGAATTATAGCTTAATAATCCAAAAATGAAAATTGTAATTTCCTCACCACATCTTTCCAAGCTTTTGTTGTGGCATTTGGCAGAGTCTTCTCTTAAACAATGAAAGTGAATTGTTTATGTACTTCCATCAATAAGCAGCACCATAAATG
>JAUMHI010000037.1:4875657-4886636 GCA_032359435.1 Enteromius unitaeniatus | reverse complement strand
CACATGAGGAGGGCGGAGTATATATTGGTTACCGGGTGAACACATGAGGTGGGTGGAGACAGAGAGAACAGGTGACAGGACATACATGGAGTGGAAAAATACAGACATGGAACACGGGGAGGCTGGAGTGCCATTCACACTGAACTGGCACATCCAGCTGATCATCACAAGAATAAAATAGAATAGAATTGAATTAGAGTTGAAATATTGAATTTCAAAGTCATAAAACACTATTTAGAATTAAATAGGACACTAGACATGGATGAATGGTCCAGTAACTCTGCAGCCAAAGCTCAATGTGTCTAATAATGTTTGAACATTTAAAAAATGAATTTGATACCCAGTTTATGATGGGCATTGGGTCTGACAGCTTTCTCTTGGCAGGCTGCCCTGTTTTAATAATTAAGTACTTAAGTGCATCAGTTTTCCTTAAATAGAGACACATCTGTTTTCACTTAAAAAAAGATGATGAAATGTGAACGATTAGAGGAGAAATAAAGTCACAAGCTGGAGCTTAAAACAAGCCACAAACATGCAGTATCCCCAATGTGTTTTTTTATTTGCACCAATGTGTTCTTTAAAACAATTTAATTTGCATTTTGTTTTAAACATTTTATCATCTTGAGTCGATGGCGATGGTGGCAATATCATTCAGACAGATGGTTCCAATCAGAGTTGCAGTCCAGAACAACCCATAGAAGTTGCGAAAGCCAGATCTTAATTTTTCTCCCATACAAACAGCTATTTGGCCTGTAGCACATATTGTGTGATCAGCCATATGGATAAGACATTTACAAGTCAAAAATCAAAAATGCCCTGTTCTTTTCATTCACATAAAGGTATGCACTAGAAGTACACTGACGTTACAACAGATGAAAATAATCATGCGATTCTCTTAATCTGTGTTCTTTGGTCTCTTTAAGGAACTGTACAAGTACTCAAATAATTAAATTAAGATCTGCAAGTAGCAATGACTGTTTTCAAACATGTTTACCAAGCCCTCCTCTTCTCTGCTACTGGTCAGTCAAACATAGCCCCTTATAATACTGCATCTTAAAAGATTTTTAAATATATATAGCTTTCTTCAAGGAAAAACAACATTTCCAAAACATGTTATGTCTTTTGCTATCTAAACTCGGCCCTCAGAGACCTTCGAAGTTAAAATATCAAGTGAACAATGACCCCAAACAGAACCTTCTCCTCTGCACTGACATCTTTTAACTCTTGCTCTCCTTTCTGCTTCTTCATCCTCTTGCAGCTGTGTTATCATTTCTTCTGCTGACTGCTAATAAAAAACAGATTTTCACCTTGCCGCGGGCTGCTAGAATATGATAGAATATCTGATGGTGCTCATATCAACGGCAGTGGGGTGTCATATAGAGCAGAATGCCGCCCACATAAGGATGACTGACCTTGCTACTCTCAGCCCTTGAGGGTAGTTGGGGAACAACTCTGAGCCAATGAGCGTGCCTTTACTCGTGCTAGCCTGATAGAAGTGCATGTGTGTACAAATAAAATGTTGAAAAAAAATCTGAACAATAACCCAAAAAGTTCCAAAAACAAAGTGATGTATCTTGATGCAATCAAGAAAATGAATAACATTCATGTGTTGGGTGGGAATTTTAATTCAATTAATTTACCTTCCTGCTCATCTTGAGGACTATGACCTAACAACCTCAAGATGTAGAAAGGTCAGTCAGCCAATGATGCCTTGTGCCTTAGAGGAGTCCCAAAGGCATGATCCAATTCAATATCAGTCTCAGAGTCCCAATCTATCACCACTCACCTACCATTACGATGTCATTGCAGTTGACCAGCACATCCACAGCATCAATAAGCTCAGATCTCTCTTTCTCTATAGGGAATTATAGCTCATACCTGCCTTAACAGACTGTTGATCACAGAGATCGTTCTAAGGATCTGCCTCCCCATTTGGAGAAGAGTGCTGGGGAGCTGCTAAAAGCTGGTAGATTGTCTGTGAGAGATGCTTTGTAAATTTTAGACAATGAAGTCAGCCTAGTGCATAGAAAATGCACTAAAATCCATAAGCTTATTAGTGCTGCCCACCTGTCTCACCCTCAATGTATTTGAACCAATGAGACCCAGGTATCTGATATGACCATCAAACAGAGAGAGCAACTACTTCGAATTGCAAATTACATTCAAATTCAAAAGGTATAAATTCAGTTAGGGCGACAAAATCTTTTGGCTCCTGAGGCCACAAGAGGGCGCTTTGAGAAAAATATCCACCAGGATAAAGATTGTTCTAGAAAACCACTTACCTCCTGATGCTACAAACCTCACCCACTAACAAATATTGACAGATCATACAAAATTGATTGAAACTTGCCTGGTAGGCCAACTCCTTTCTCAACTCACTGTTCGCTAGTGTTTCAGCAAATTTGACCGATTGGTTCCAGACAAATCACCACTGCTGGCATGCATGCAAAGTGTACCCTTTGGAAGCTGTTGTTTGGTATCTCTAAAGGCCACCACTTACAGATCTGTATAAGGTCTCTACTTCGGCCCCAGGCTGGCACTCAAGCTTGCCATGCTAGGGTTCAAACACAGACCCATCACATACAATACCTTGATGATGTGGATCGGGTGCTGGTTTGTAAGTACAAGCCACTTGGTCATCCTTCCTGATACTAACCGAGCAAGGTGATCGTTGGACGATTCAGAACACCATGCTGAGGTCCACCAAACATGGATTAGGAAGTTTAGGAAGATAAGCTGCAATATCTACCACAGGTTATACTCCATTCATGATACAACTCCTGTTATACAGATCACCCAGATATGCATAGGGACATCCATATTCAGTGATGTCTCTGAGAAGACATGGGGCATCGCTGACCTGCATTCAGGTCACAAAAAGGAATAATACCTTGCCTGACTTCTAGCCTGATCAAGGGTGGCTCCATGAAAGCAATATCCCATACCAGAGTTCAAGCTTTGTGATGCTTTGATAGGAGCACAGTTGTTGCTTCCAACTGACCTCACTCTGAAGTCGAGTAAGGTCTAACTCCACAACTCTCCTCCACTGGCTCCTTTGAGTCCTACAATTACTTATAACAGCAGCCCTGTTCAAGCCTGCATTCTATTTGGCAAGAATGAACTGTTTAGAAAAAGAGACGGAGTCCCCTGTTCAAATGTCTCACTATCTGTGCAGCACGCTTTGAAGTGCTAACCTTTGATGCTTTCCCAATGGCACGGAGTAGGTTTGTGAGTTGATGTGTTTCCCCATATCTGCTCTTTCAACCTACTCAGTGATGACCTGCAGCAGTTGTTAACTAGAGAACAGATCAGTTTCCACTTTAACCCTCTGCACTTTGAAAGTGTTTGAGAGCGGGGGTTTCAGTCAATAAAAGCTGCCCTTCATTCAACTCTGGGCTTAGAACCAGAGCCGAAAAAGTGTTTTGGGCAGTCCTGACACATATTGAAACCTCTAAGACGTTGGTATACATTTTGGTCAAAAACAAAATGGAAATGGAGGCACTCACAGGGATCCGCCAAAAGATGATGGGCTGCTTTCAGAAGGTAATACGTACCGGTAATGCTGATAAGAAGACAATCACTTGACATTGAGCCTGGTAACAGTCGTGTTAAGTGATCTTCAGTTACCTCAATCCCTCTGGTAGAGGTGTCATACAGTAAAAGTGTTTTCCTGGGGAACAGCAGAGATAGAGCCTATAGTTCATCTGATTGTGCTTCCTAAAATGACTAAAGTAGATGAGCCTCCTTAAAGAAGAGACTGTAATCGTAATGTAATGCAAGCATAATTCAATTTCCAGCAGAGCAAATTTACGCAAATTGCAGGACGTCAATGTTGGAAAGGCCTGTCAGTTACCACCATTACCCTATAAAATGAGCAGAAAACGTTTTTTGAGCCAATTTGAGCTATATTGTGCTTCTATAACTGAATTTGAGTGGTTGTTTATACTGATAATTACCTTATTATAAGTTAATTTGAGTGTTGAATAAAGTTGTGCTATGTGTCACTCCTTGTCAATATACAGATATAGACTTTTTCAATGTGCTGAATATGATTAAATAAAAGAACACCTGTTAGACTGATTATTATATTTTATTCAGATCCATTTTCGAACCACACTTATACTCTTGTACCTCAGTAGTGCAGTAAACCACTGTGGTTGCATCTGACTGCCCTGATTTTCCTCTGTGTTGTGATAGACATCAAGAGGATAGATAGGGACATTAGAACCTGTTTAGAATACAACTCTGCTTAAACTACTTAACTGTAAAGGTTAGTCTTTCCAGGCCACTAAAGCAGTCAAATGTTTGATTAGAACCCAGTGGCTTTGGAAGTAAATTAGTAAGTGTATGACGGCAACAATTCTTTCACTTAAAATATTATATATATATATTTATGAACACACTGCAAACTTACATTTCGCAAAGATACAGTATACTACATAAGAACTTAAAACCATCCAAATAAAAGGAACAACTTTTTTTGAATTATGGCGACTTGGTTGCAAAAGCCTGCTTTTATTCCGAATTCATTGCAGAAAATCGATACTGTACTCACTGGAGAAGCCAAAGGCTGCAAACACAACAGATTATTGAAAACAAGACAAAGATGAACAAGCTAGCCAGCTACAAGTAAGAGAATGGTAACATACTGTGCCAAACATCTCCCCTGCTCTCGTCTCTGCAGCCCTCATGCGTCTGAATGTGTGTGTGCTTGAGTTTGATTGGGGTGAGTTGAGCTTCTCAGATACCCCAAAATCCCAGCAGCTCACCCCAGGCCAGCTCAACTGTGAAATATAATGGAAACCTGCCAGCGGTCTGGTCTAAACAGAAGGAGTGATGAGAGAAACATGAGCGTGGTGTCTGTCTTAGTAAAGTCTTAGAAACTCCCACAGCTCAATACAGACCTGCTTCCATCTAATTGCAAGGAGACCAAATCTTTACATAAATTTCAACAGCAGCTAAGTGATGCAAAAAATGACGGTTATACTAGTGGTGGTGTAGTATATTTCCAGCAACAGTCAATATAAGAAGAATTATGAGGTACAAGCTGACTCCTTCAAAATCCCCAAGAGTAATTACACAAAAGTGATCCACAATTAAGAAACAACCACTTAAGGACTTTCTGTTAAAAACAATCAGGCATTTTTCAAGTTATTCCCTTGAAGAAGCCACGTAGAGATTATTCCCAAAACCGATATATCTCAGTTCTCATAATTTTCCCATCTATAGCCGTTTAATCTTCAATATCATGGCAAACAAATTTATATTTTATGAATATATAGGCCTTTATGTGTCATAATATGTTAAGTGTGGATGTGCAAATTTATATTCAGTGTGATGCAATAAAAAACACTGCGCACAACTGAATAACGAAAGAAAATGTCTCATTCACAAACAAAACCTCTGTTCATTATAAGCAAGTGAATCAGAATAAAGTTTTCAAGAGTTTTGAAATACTGCACAAATACATACAGTACCTGTGGAGACCAACCTGTGGATTAAAAAAAAAACCTGTGCATAAGTCAACCAGCAATGCTGGTGCATATAAATCAATACAATTCTTTATAACACATTTTCAGATAATACTTGGCAAGAGTTATAGCTCTGGGGTGTCCTCTGGACCACTAACAGACCTGTGGAGTGTCCCCTACTGCCATGCAAACATATAAAAGTATGTTTGCCCCTAAACAATGCCTGTGGCAACAGATAATACCTCTTGCCTCTGTTTGTCCTCATGCTACCTCGGCTCAGAGTGCAGGCAGGTGGTCATCTGGCTTAAAACGGGGCCATGCACGGTAAAGAATCAGGGAACTGCATAAAAAACAAAAAACAAAACAGACATGTTCCTAAGCGGCTCATCACTGGGGCGCTTTTTTTAACATCTAGCTCATATATGCATTCTTTGATGGTGATTTATTTAGAAAAACACTAATTGTCTCTGTCACAATCACAAAACATTTAATCCATCCATCACAAACAAGCTAAAAATACAAATCACAATCATATTACTACAAAATGAACAAACAAGCAAGCAAAACTTTTATTGACAGAAACTTTCCAAGAAAAATACAACCTCCTCCAAAGACAAAGAAAATAAAACTGTAAATGAAAAATTCAATTGAATTTAATAAATCTCCAGAACCTTATAGTTGTACTTACAAAATAACATTAATAAATAATATTAATGAAATGTAAATGACAATATATTACCATAAATAAACTACAGTACTAGTGATAATGAAGGAAGCTGAATATAAAGTGAACTGAAGCTGACTGAACACTCTGTACAATGTAATAAGGCATTGAAGATTGCATATGCGTGCCTCAGTTAAATACAAACGTGTCGAGAAGCTGGCGATTAGGTGTGCAGAATGGACGTCTCAGACACACACACAAACACAGGCTTGCAGGAGCGACAGTGTGTTTCTGCATAAGCACTTACCTCGGTGTCTCCTCGTGAGGGAGGAAGATTAATTGCATAGTTAGATGTCAGATCTGTTGACTGGGAATAATTAACCTTTTATATATGCAGGGTGAAAAAAAGAAAAGAAAAAAAAAAGATCCAAAAACACATTTTTCAGAGGAGTATTTAAAGACGTTCCATCTGAATACATTTGCATACGGATGACAGCTATGCTTGAGAAAATCATTATTGAATTGCAACCATATTTTATTTTGGGTAGCCAACCAAGCGGACATTTCTACACCTTAATGCCTGACAACATCAACCAAGGCTTTAATCTTAGAGGAAAACAAATGGTGCACATTTTGCAGTGGGAAATTACATCAGCCACTCTCTGAACTCTGAAAAACATGATGTGACTGTCATAACTGAGTCGAGGATGCGTCATTGAGCGGCTCATCTGGCATATTCGAGAAAAGCCTCAAAATGCATCTCATTAGGTAAACGTACTTCACCAGACAGGAGCTCAGTAAATAACATAAGCGTCGTCGTGATGTATATCTCCATCTCTGTCATATCGCTCTTGTAAATGACTGGAGAGGAGCGTGTGCGAGCATCACTCAAGCACCGGTGTCGCTCTGATGAATGCACTTTTATCAGCATTGGGCTTTCCAGACAAATGGTTTTTAAAACAAGTTGCAACCGCCACAAATCCATCAGCTGTCTAAACTGACCTCACGGTGAACCCTGGGTCCCATAAAGACCCATAACGGACCCAATCAAGACTGAGGTAGGGAGAGGTCTGCCATTCCCTGTCATCAACACCCTCTACTCTCTCATACACACTGGATTTCTGCAAAGACTTAACCCAGTGTGGTTCAATGGGATAGTTTGCCCTAAAATGCAGTCTGAGTTGTTTTAAATCAGACCTTTACCTTCTATGAATGACTATGGTTGCTCACTGTCAAGCAGTTGCAATGAATGGGGGCTGGAGCCTTCAAGCTTCAAAACAGTCACAAAAGCTTTACAACATGAGTCTGTGTGAGTCACACTGTCCTCAAAATGAACGGTTATTCACTAAAAAACTTCATCTATGGCATATCTGCGATTTCTTGATTCATGAACAAATCATTCAAAGAATCATTCACGAATCTGAAAAGAAAAACCCAGTACATGATTCAATTGGACCCAATAAGAAGAAATATTAATACACAATTAATAAAGAAATACAAATAAATGACTGTAAAGAAAAAAATAAGCATAAACATAAGTGACTGAAAACATTTTTTCAAGCATATTTAACAAAAAGTTTAATCTTATTAAATCACCTAATATCAAAACGTACCATTATGTTCATCATCAATAACAGTATAAAAATATTAAAAGGAGTCCATAGCGTTGTAAAAGCGAAAATCAATTAATAGTCTTGATCATCGCTGCAAACACCCAAAGAAAGAAAGAAAATAAATGACTGAAAATCTTACAACTCATAAATACATAAGTGACTGAAAATTTTACAGCCAAAAAAAGATATAGCCTATAGAAAGAAAGGATGAAATATAGCCATCCCTGTTTTTTTACATTAGTAAATAAATGGCATAACTTATTATTGCTTAATATTTTTGGGTGCGCGGTCTCTTTAAAAATGACATGATACACATATTGGCTTTAAGAAGGCAAATAAATGAGGTATTTAATTTCACCATATTGTCATTCCTCTTCCTTTATCTCTCTCTCTTGATCTCTTTTTCCATAAATCTCACTCACTCTCTCTCACACACACGCTTTCTCTCTAATAACATTCGGGCTGTTAGATAAGATGAGGGGTTTGGAGGGACAGGAGAAATGAGAGCCAGCTGGAATTCCCATTGGAGCCTTAATCCATCTTACATCAGCTAGGGTTCAATCTAAACACACACACACACACTGTGGCCAGTGGCCAGCAGAATTACATAGTACTGTGTGACCCTCTGTGAGAGAGCTCTGACTGTATGTTTCTACCACCCATTGCAACATCATATTCCATTATTCCAACTTTAAATGAGGTGAAAAGTTCACCAAATTGGGGTATCTGCTGCTGGGATTTTCTGAAGTTTGTTCTGTTTCACGGATGACCAAATTCCTGGAAATGTTACTGCTGGTTTGGTGAGGTCACAGAAACAATCAGACACAAAAAACATAGTACTTCTGTTTAATCAGCTGATTTTTTATTTATTTATTTTTGTATCCAACATAATCATCAGCTCAGCATAAATATCTATTTAAATGACAATCAGGTCTGCTGACTTTTTGACCCTGTAAATCCCTCTTTGTTGCAAAGTTTCAGAAATTCTGAGGATGGTGCACACAATATGTTTGCGGCTAGGGAAGAATGTTTTTTTTTTCGAGGCAGTTTGCACAGATTGCTGTGTCAACCAGGTTTAATATAGCACATCTTCTGTAACCCTGAGGGTTAACAGATTGCTGAATGTTTTGTGATCTGAACTTTGACATTTGAAATATTTCTTGGTAACATTTTACAAGGTTAACATTAGTTAAAAATATTAATAAACATGAACTAAGAATAAATAAAACTTTTACAGCATTTGTTAATCTTAATGTTCATTTCACTAATGCATTAATAAAAGCACAAGTTGTGTTTGTTAACATTAGTTAATATATATAAACGCTTTAGCAATTTTTTATCATCACTACTGTCTGTACAGTTTTAATATTTTAAGTTTAATAAAAACATTTATTTCAGTTCATGTTTATTGTCAAATAATAATAATAGAATAATTTTATGTTTTAGTTATTGTTATTCCTTTTATATATTTCTTTCTGTATTTTAAAAGGTATTAGTAATTCTGTATGTTAGCATTCTTATTATTTTGCTTATGCTTATTTTATTCAAATGTAGTTTATTTAATTTTAGTTTAGTCATTTAACAAGCTATGAAAATAGTAGTACTGAATCGGCAACTACCAGAATTTATTATTATTATTATTTAATCTCAAATAATTAATTTAAATAACCCTGATGTTATGTTCCTGAATATCACATGAATATTCCAGAATATCACATGAAAGGACAAAGCCGTGAAATACAATGAGAACTTTCATGAAACCTTTTCCAAAGTCCAAAGATTAGCAAGACTTCACAAAATCCTGTCAAACAAGGTTAAAATGACCTCAGCGCAAGACTTTGCAACATCTTTTGTGAGACTGCGCTGCCATATCAGTTGAGATGCTGTCACATACCTGATAGCATGACGAAGCAGGCTTTGACCCGTTCTCTCCTTAACCTTCACTTCTAACCCCTCTCTCTCATGTAGGAGGCTTTTTTCCCTCCACCTATCGGCCTTTCATCTCCCTCCCGTCTTGAGATGACATGTTCAAATACGACCTTGCAGATAATGAGTGACATTCGGGGCCGTGAGGATGACTGATTAAACAGACAAAGAGGACGTGTTCTAAAAATGTGCCTCTCTCATCTGCTGCCTCGATTACGTTTTGAGTAAAAGTGCAGGTTGACACATCACCTGCATCGCTTTCTCGCTTTGCTGTGCTTTTCTGCTATGCAAACGCTTGCATCTAAAGACAAGACTTATTCAAAATAATCAAAGCGTGGCTGGAAGCGCATCAGCGTGCGTAGCTGAATGTGTACACATGTGCATTACAGCGTAGGTGACATCTTTACTGGGGTTTGGCAGCAGCTGTAGTTGGTTGAAGGTAAATGGAGGTTGGAAAGATGTAATGGAGCATGCTGTACTGGCTTCGGGCCCCTAAAGGCACACAATTCACACAGAACCATTACATTACTGTCCAACAGACCCCAAGCCATAAGACTACACCTGTATGTGGACTTCATTTCATGTTAGGGTGCTTTTTGTAACCTTGATTTACTGATTCCATTTGAAACAGTGGTTTAACAGACACATGAACTTTCAGAAGAAAATTGGAGGGAAATTCATCATCCACTGCTGATGCATAATTTGCAACTTTACATGTCCTTGGTCGCAGTTATGCATATTTCAGGGGGGTTTCATGCAATTAGAGAGCAATGATTCATTTATAGGTCCAAACTATTTTTATTTCTGTTGTATTACTACAATAAGCTATGCCAACTTTTTAATGTCATTGCATTACCAAAAAAACAGCAAAATTATTCTGTGTTATACTGAAGCTTAAGGTTTACTTACTGGAATTGTATTTTGATTACAAAAAGTTGATACCGTAAATTATTTTGAATTGGATGAATGAAACATTTTAAATAGTTAATAGTTAAAAGTATATCAGTTGAATAAAATTTATTTTTCATTGGCTCAAGTTGCAAAAATATAGATGTGAAATCATTACCCTAATGTTTTTTTAATTGGATGAATGAAACATTGTTAAATAGTTAAATCTATCTTGAATTGTTTTAATTTTCCAATTGGTTAAACTATTACGAAAAAAAGCAAACAAATAAAGGAACATTCAACTTCTGTTTAATTTTTTAATTCAGTTGCAAATGTTAATTGTAACGCCGTAGGCGTTTCTGGTTTCATGTTTCATGTCTGTCCTGGTCTCCCCTGTCCTTTGTCAGATTTTGGTTT
>JAUMHI010000037.1:4861433-4875557 GCA_032359435.1 Enteromius unitaeniatus | reverse complement strand
ATTCTTTGGTTTTTCTCATTGTGTTGATTATTAAGGGATTTTGGGCTTTGTTTTCCCTCCTATATATATTTCTGTGATACAGGAAACCAGGGCTGGATATTTTCATGTTCATAATTACCCTGGAGTGCTCAAAATGTGAATTTGAATGGGAATATACTTTAGAGATATTTTAATCATTAACAATTCTAGGGGTGCCAATAAGTGTGTCCAACATGTATTGGTGAAAAACATTTATTTCACAATGAGATTTTCTCCTCATTTCAATTGTTTTTCTTCAATGGTAGGTTAGGGGTTTTTTTTATTTTTTGAACGAAAGATCAAAAGGATAAACAATGCAGATATATTTTCACAGCCACCTTTTCTCAGATTTACCAAGGGTACCAACATTAGTGGAGGGCACTGTATCCATCTTTACCTTCATACATATGTAAAGTATGTACATGTACAGTTAGGCCTATACCAAACAGTAGATTTCAAGTGCTTATTTGTATATACTGTATAGTGTAATTGTGTGTGCACAATTGTAATTTGCAATGTGCATAGAAAAACATGCGATAAAAATACTTGAACTATAAAATATATAAATAGCACCAAAAAAGTAGTCAAAAAAGCTATAAAGGTAGGTTTGAGTGAGAAAAATGGCATAAATGAGAAAAGTACCCATTATTAAAATGTGCACTTCTGCATATTGAAACATCACAAACCTGCCATTTAGAATCTATGCAAATGTGAATAAAAAAACGTTTAAGTGTAGAAAGGGAAAAAATATAGTGAAGTAACGCCAAGTACTATTTTGGTACCATATTTGTCCACTTTGGAGCTCCACATGTCCATATGACATTCTATGAAACACCCCCTCTTCTGCTTCACACTGAAAATTAAGTAATATGAGATTGGAAAGTCATTAAATAACTGACAAAGTTACCTATTTCTGAGTCATGTCAGAGAATAAGTTACAGTAATATGCACCAATGCATAATTCACAATAAGGACATTTATTAAGCAAAAAAAATGTTTTGGTTTAATATCGCAAGCACACATTGCAGAAAGCAGACAGTGTTGAGAGAAATTTTCTACATTGCAATCCTTCCAAAACATGCATTAAACAATGCTTGTATAGCCACATACACACAAAAACACAATGCAAATCAGCATCCGCTCGTAAAAACAGACCTGTGTTTCAGGAATATTAAAGAGGTCTAACAGGCGGGGAGGATTATTCACCATCAAAAACACTCCAATTACGTATCCATGCCTACTCTCTTCTCTTTTGTGCAACTGTTAATTAGTTCTCATTAAGTAATGACAACCTAGACATCACCACAGAAGAAGAAAGCATCACATTAGACTTTGATACAAGCATAATGAGTAAGTAAAGAAAAGAGTGCTCCATCTGTGACTATAGTGATAATTATTTAAAATCTAGCGTGGAAAGCTTCATGCACGTCCAAACTCAAGTATTCAATAACCTTGCTTTGAGTGTTATGCTTCCAAAAGGTGTCTAGTGTTTCCAGAATGCAAAAATTATGGGTTGTAACATGTTTTATTCAAGGAAATATGACACTAAATGTGTTCTTTAAAATGATTCATTCAAATCATTCATGATTCACAAAACACTTGTGATTTAGTGGTTTCAATCTAATTCACTCTGTCAGAATCTACCTCAACTCCCTGAACTGCAAGCAGTGATTTTGTTTTATTATTTATATACAAATAATTTATATTATTTATTACATATTTATTCATATGTATTATACTCTTGCATTAGCTTTTATTTAATTTTTTTTTAGGGTTTCAAAATTGAATTTCATTCAGTATTTATGTTTTATTTCAGCTTTCCATTGCTGATAATTATTTGGAATAGTTTTAGCTAACAATATCACAAGTCATTTGAAATCATTCAAAATGGTTACTGTCGTGTATAGGTTTGTAACTGATTGTTTCTATGACAATGCGTATTAAAAATACATATTCACAAAATAGTTTTTTTGCCATTAAATGGATTTAAAAAAGAAAAAACCTGTTCAGTGCTCTTGTAAGAAACAGTGAACATAACTAAATAAAAATACCTCTGAACAACCATCTTTAACAAACGTTGGTTGTTTGTTCCTAGCCAGAGGCTCCCTAGTCCTGAACAAAAGCACATAAAAGATTTAGAAAAAACCACATATATCCTTTATCTCTGTTGGTCCTGTTAGCACGATATTTGAGCTTTTCGCCCGCTGTGTGGTAGAGCCATCCTGTCCGAAACCCTTACAGACAAACATCATTGACCATTACACACACATGCAGACAAGTGTAAGACAAGCCTCGCGTACAAAGAAGTCACACTGACTGTGTCCTACCAAATCAAGAGAGACACATCAAAATCAAATGCTTTTTCTTAAAGAACAAAAGGATAAACCAAAGTCTCATAACACCATGAAACTGGAATTAAAGATTTGAATAGGAGACTGCATAAATGTGGCATAAAAGGGTGCGAGTTATGTTTAAGTGAAATATCACTGGGTCCCAGAAGCATTAGAGTGCTGTAAATGTGTGTGCGTGTGTGTGTGCGTGTCACATTTCTGGCGCAGTGAGGAGAGGCATGAATTATTCACGTTGACTCTATCCTGGCATGGAAGGAGAAAAGGTAGAATGAGAGAAAGAGAAAGAGAAAAAAAGGCAGAAGTGGCATGAAAAAGGTACCCATAGGGAAGAAAATGAGACTGGAAGACTGGAAAACAGGAGACTGTTGGGTTCTCACTCTCATAGATGCAAAAGGAGGATGTGCATGACGTTCAAGTTTGCAGGAGTTCACGTGCTTTCGCCTTGTTGCCATAGTTACAGCCCCCTGCCCAAGCCCCAATATTTCCTACTGGTATCTTTTTGCACTTAACATGCATAAACACTACATACACAACCTTGTCATCCGAGTTATATATTGTAAAAAACACCAAACCAAGCTTTACAAAAACATTGTAAATGATGTACATTAGGAACAAGGTTGAACAACTGAGGTGCTGTATGTACTTTCTTTTTACTGTACTAAAGCATAAAAAAGCCATATGTTTCAAGGCATTTGGGAAAGGTACTAAGTTCATAAACAACACTACAACCTGTAGTTCGTACAGTGTAAACTTGGTAACAGCAAGACTGCCTCTCCATTCATTCGATTGGACAATGGAAAAACCATGAATGTCAGACACTTTTCTGTTTTTTTGTTTTTTTTATTTCTACAAAGACATGAGCGGCAGCAGGAAGCTAAAACATGAAGGCACCACTTACTGAAAAAAACCTGTTCTGCCTAAAACGCGTTCTTTCCTGTTAAGTGTCCTTAATCTGGCAACCAGTGGGATCCTCGACAGGGACAGGAAAAACTATTATCTCCGATATTAAGAATTTAGACTACAGTACCCATTTTAACCCCTAGCTGTCAATACTACATACTGCACATTTAGGCACATGAATGCACGAGTGATGCTTGAGTTGTATCTTTGACATGGAACAGTCAGAAACCACTTAAAAAGCCTAGTAGCCACATGGTAAAATCATCACCTTAACAACCACACAGCAATGTCCTGGCAGCACCCCACAAAACTCCAGCATAATGTCTCTGAGTTTGTGTCAAAATCTAGTGGGGTAATAATATTATCCTCTCATCTATGCTATCTGGGTTACATAATCAGAAAGTAATTTCAGAGCCGGAGAAACTTTTTGATGAAAGATTATATAGAACAGCCTTTTTTCCTTTAGAACAATGATGAATTAGAGAAGTAAAATGGGTCATGATCGGATTTTTATGTTTTCAGAAAAAGCAAACAAAACTCTCACACACAAAGCAGAAAAACAGGAGGAAAGAAAAGTGAGCTGGTCTCTCAAACATTTGAAGTTGGAGCTCTCAGTGGACTGCTTGAATTCTGGCCTATGAGAACATTTTTGTGTGGGCCCTCACTTACCCGTGTGGTGCGTACATACTCTATCTCTCTCTCTCTGTAACTTTTCTTGCTAACCGAGCATGATCTCACTTGAATTGCCCTTGAGATTCCTGCCGTCAGCTTTTCTGGAACGTTCTTAAGAGCCACTCCTCACATCCAAGATGGGGTCAGTGAGAGACAGAGAGAGGAAACCCACAGGAAGGAGGAGAGGAAGATTTGGAGGAAGGAAAACTGTCATATATGCCTTGTTTGTGTCATTCGGAGTTCAGATGTCAATGTATGCAAACCTCCAAAACATATAAACAAGAACAAAAGAATGTTCTGGGTTCAAAATAAAAGTATTTGTGGCATGCTGTCACTTTTCAAAGAAAATGACGTCAGTAGATCCTTCAGATTGTAGAAACAAACTCATTTTAAATGACTATTCTATGTAGATGATATGTAAAACGGTCCGTTTCTGGTATCAATTGCACAATCTATGTGAAAGTAACGCATTAAAGCAATAGTTTAGCTAAAAAAAATTATTTGCTGAAAATGGCCATGCAGGATGTAGGTGAGTTTGTTTTTTCATCAGAAATTCAGCATCAGTTGCATCAACAGATCCTCTGCAGTGAATAGGTGCCAATAGAAACAGCTGATTAATATTTTTATAATAATTCTGACGGCACCCATTCACTGCAGAGGATCCATTGGTGAGCAAGTAATTTAAGATACAGAAACATTGCAAACATCTGTAAAATGTGCCATGTGACCATCTTCACAGTGGATCATCTTCACTTTTGCGATGCTATGAGAATAAAATTTTTGCCCAAATAATACAAAAACAACATAATTTTACTCTTCTTCTGTGACTGACACAATTTTAACACACCATATACGCAAGCTTTAACGTATCTGACGTAATCAGCCTGACGTAATCCGGGTGAAAGTGAAGGTGAAAGTTGACTCTGATATCATCAAAAATATCTCAATTTGTGTTCCGAAGATGAATAAAGGTCTTATGTGTTTGGAACGACACAAGGGTGAGTAATAGAGTTTTCATTTTTGGGTGAACTAACCCTTTAATAACATTATGTTTGTGACTAGAATGATGCAGCTACACATACTGCGACAAGCTATATAATGCAGGTTTTGTTATGCTTTCACAATACGTGAATTGTATTTTGACATTTTCCTGTTGGAATGCACCATTGACTTCCATTGTAAGTGCAGATTTTACCATCTGAGAGACGAGTTAAAAAACTGACTTCTCAGGGTGAAAAAAAATGGACTGCATTGAAATCCTAAAATTCGATTTCCTGACATTAATATTCATTGAAGTTTTAAAAGACAGCTCACACAAACAAGGACTCAACAGACATGAAATCAGAAAGGGCCTCTATATGTAATTGAACTTCGGTAACAAAAAGTTTTTGGGTTTGACTGGACGTAAACTTTGTAAATGTTATGGCACCAAGAATGTGGGCGGTGAGAGAAAGAACGTGTGTTTTCAACCATCCGGGGGTGGACAGGGAATGCAAGTGGCACTCGAATAATGTGGAACATGTGGGTGTCTGGTGGATGGAGAAGACGTGGGCAGCACCATCACTGCTGGCTAAATCAGCAGGGCATTTAGAAGGAATTGTCATGGAATCACTGCAAATAAGGAGTGTGATATGAAAGTGCTGTGTAAAAATGATCCTCTCTTGCTCCCCAAACACCGTAGGAGCTTTGAAACCTTCTTCAATCTATCTCTCCAACTCAGGTCCACCTACAGAAGCATGTGTCCCAATTTACTGTGGTAATTCCACATAAGATCAAGTAAAACAATGCTTGTGCATCTCGTCGCAGGAGGTTCTCTTGGAAATGAGCATTGGAGATGGTGGGACAGAGGCTTTGTAGATCGCATACAACAGTGCTTTAGATCAGATGCACCATTTAAAACAAAGCCTCCAGTCCTCAGACAACAGCTAAGACACAAGGAGAGATCTGCAGCATTACAGTGCGCCTATAAATGTATGCGCCCAAACGCTCGAAATATAATAGTTTCATAACAACACCCCAGTGAGCATGCAACATATCTGAAAGTCAGCTTTTGGTTTCCCATCATCCCTCGCTGCACATCCTCAAAGCCTTGCCCTCTATGGCAACAAAGCTACTCCATTTACTTGTAAATATACAGCATGAGAAAACAAAACAGGCTTAATTTACAAGACGACCACACTACACCAAACTTGATTAATTATGAGAAGCAATGGTGTCAAAAATGGGCAAGTTTGAAAAGTTCTGAAAATCCTTAAGCACAAATGTTAATTGAAAGTTATGACAGAGGGTAATTGATGATTATTATTATTATTGTCACTATTTAAAATAGAGAAGCAACTCATTTATTTGAAGGTTTATTCTCTCAAAAGTATTTAAAAATGTTATTTTTTTTGTGTTTTCAATTCTATCTTTTAGGTTAATAAGAATGATAAACATAGATTGCAAATTATTATTCTAATTATATATATATATATATATTTTTTTTTTTGCAATTCCATTTTTAAGTTATTAAGAATAATACACATGGAACAATTATTAATAATAATAATAATAATAATAATAATCTGCCTATATTAATAATAATAACAATAATGATAATAACAACAACAACAATAATGAAGGCATAAAGACTTTACAGATTTTTATTATTATTTATTTTTGTTGTTTTTTAAAAAACAATCCTAATCCATGTTTTTGCAGTAAAAAATAATAAATTAATAAAACAGATCATTAAAACTTGCTAATAATTCTGCGTTTATTTTAACCATACTGGCAAATAATATTTATCTCTTCATTTTTAAATTTTTTTCAACTACATTTTATTCCATTTCAAAAAAACTAAATATGGCCAAAAACGTAAGAAAAATAAATGTAACTTAAAACATGTTATCGGATGATAAAACTTAATATCTAACACAACTGTAATAGCAGTTGCACTAAATGACTTGTAAACATAAACCCACCATCAACACATAAGGCTTTGAGGTTAGTTGTTTACCCATCTTCACCAAGACACACACATAACCTTTCCTTAGACTGACACTGATACTGCTCTCTCTCTCTTTATTTAACATCAGACAAAGACAGCGAGACCGTCTCATCCTTCCAAACAACCTTCTGCCTCATGACAGAACAGAGGGGGAGAAAACAATCATTATTTTCTTGCACCATTGCACAAATGTACACCTGTGGATGCATCACACACACACACACACACACCTGCAGGATCCAAGACCTCCTCAATGACGGGCGGCAGACGCAATCCGCAGTCCATGGTTGTCGTGGCGACAGGCCTCAGGAAGTGGTGGGGGGGTGGGGGGTGGGGGGGTTAGATGTCCAAACACACGCTCGCCAATGAAGCAGGCGCAGTGGTAATGGTCAGAAAACAGGAGGGACGATCAGGAATGTCAGGCTCCACACACACTGTGCTGCGACGGTCGATACATCCTGAAACACACACATATACACACAGATCAGCTCAATATCCTAAACAACTGCAGTCTAAACTGCTTACAGATGATTTATTGCTCTTCCTGAACAACTGTGCAGTTCTCCACCTCTCTCCTCTGCTCTCTGTTTCTTATTGTCTCCTCTGAACAACACAAAGCTTGAAGCCCTGCAACAGCATCAAGGGTATTTCAGCAACACGATCATTTAAACACACAGAAAGCATTGCTCTGCTTACCTTTAATGAGATCTGTGTGCAGCTCAGGACACTGACAGCTTACGTCCCCGTTACTCGCTGTGCATTATGTGTCGTTTACTGCGCGCCCTCCTCCCTCCTTCCTTCCCCCTCGCTCTCTCTCTCTCTCTCGCTCACTCACTCAGACTCTCTTGCTCCCCCTTTATCTTTCTTCTCTCATCTGTTAACTGTGCAATTGCTTTGAGTGCTCTATTGTCTCACAGATTCAACTTTTGATGCAAGAACCTCTTGATGATTTTTGGACTGATGTGCATTTTGGGTCCATGATGACTGCAAAGTAGCAAATTAAAAACTATTAGTAAGTTTGGTATAAGACATTTATAGTAATATACCTAATTCTATTTAAGCCTTGTTATTATTTTATGAATCATTTCATTTTATTTTGTCATGTATTATTTTAGTTCATTCTAATTTGATTTATTAAATATTATCAAAGATAATTATTTTACGCTTTCATCCTATGCAGCTCTAAAATAATAATAATAATAATTAATGGTTTTATTAATTATTAAAATAAAAACAACATTTCTCCCACAAACATTTAATTGCAGAAAATGACAACCCAAAAAAATAAAAATATGAGATGTTTTCAGAACTTAAATAATGACGCAAAGCTATTAATGGAGTTATTGCACCTAATGGATATAAAATTATATAAATTATTTAACATTAATATTAAGTTAAAACATTGTTTTTGTTATTTTGACTTTTTGTTTTGTTTTGTTTTTGCTGAATGTAGTAAAAAGGCTCAACTTACTCAACTGAATCTGATGAAAGCAAATCAAATTACAAATATTTTACTAAAATTGAAAACTGAAAATATAAAACAAATTCAAAAGTGAAAACTACAATGGTATGCAGGGTTCATTCAGGTTAATTGGGCCAAAAAGTGTCCCAATTTTCATGAACTCAACCTTAAATAAAATCATAAAATATCACCGATCCTACCGTATCTTTTTAAACACACTGCAGAGACAAGAACGTATTTGTGAATCACATCTTGGTCAGTTTATGTATATGGATGTATAATGGCCTGTAGGAGATGCAATGTGCAGCAGATATTGCTCTTACCACTTGCCATAGTTGGGGACGGAACTTTACTTCACTTATTATTAAGAAACTACAGCTGCCTGAGAGACATTTTGTCATTGGCAGAAGCTCTGCTTGCAAAACTATTCAGACTGCGTCAAGCGGCGAGAGAGAAAAGACTCGACGTGCTGCTCCTGTCACAGCAGCCTGACGGAGTTGCTTGGCAACCGAGCAGACCGCTGAAAGGCGATGAATCTCAGCAGAAACCAGGCCAAAAAACTACCCCTTCAATAAAGAAAGCCATTAGAAACGGGAACGGGTCCGGTGTAAAGTGTAAGCCGAAAGTTGAAGCACATACTTACACAGCTACGCCAGCTCAAGGTTACGTGTTGTTTATATGGGAGTCAGTTTCAGCTCAAAGGGAATCGATGTTTTAAGCTCAAAGCCAAAGACAAAAACTCCTTTGTAACTGCAGAAACAAACTATCTAGGATCGATATGATAGCCTACAAGTTAGACTACTGGGTCTTTGTGTCTATTTTTCCCTAGCAGTTTTACAGAAAACAAATCTAACCTTACACACACACACACACACATATATATATATATAAAACCTTTTTTATGTCTGCAAATGTTGTGTCAGCAATGTTACTGACCATACATCATTTTTTTTCTCCATGATTTAAGTTTATTCACACATATTTAACCTGGTCAAATACCATTTGGTTGGCCTGATACTATCTGTATGGAACAAAAATAGATAAATGTAAAAAAACACACCCCAGTAAATGTGGCATGATTCCCTCCTGTTTCAGAGCTTCCACCATGGTTGAGATAGCAATAACAGTCCACGCTTTTCATCCAGGTGCCCTGTATTGCAGGGAAGCAAATGAAACTGCCAGTTCCCAGATGGATTGAGTTGCCCCGGGCACTGCCAATCTGCTGGAAACTAACTGCGACCTTGAGTCACAACGCTCAGGTTCCTCGGGTCAGGTTCTAAACAACAAAAAGACAAGAATATCCCTGGACATTCATATTAATATCAGTAGGAAAAGGGATATGGGAGCATGGGATAGGGCATGAAACCAATACTATTTTAAACATTAAATACTATAGGGGAATGATTTTTGTGATTGTGGAATAGACTGGACTAAATCAGTGGGTTTCAAACAGCAAACTTGGGCCAAAAGAGAGGCCCAAATAAGTTTTAGGCTTAACATTAAACCTACATGCTATGTCTAAATGTATTTATTTTTATTAAAATCATCTTAGATAGGAGGGCCTTTAAATATTTACTTTGGGAAAAAAGATTTAAAATAAATAAATGCTTTTCTGGAGTTAATGAAGCTCAGAATTAACTTCATGCTGCTTTATTATTCCAAAGGAAGAGCGCAGGAATTACTGATTTCATTTACTAAATGCCTTTTGCTGGCTGGAAATATTTGCTGTAGTAAATCACCTTTAAATAGGTTAACTTTAAAACAAAATTAGGCCTTAAAACTCCAACTCAAAAGTGCCAGCTGCATAAAATCAGTATTAATTAATATAATATTTAATGGAGAAACAATAAGAAAGTCACTTACCTCTAATATGTCCCAGACATTAAAAAACATTTAATGGGTGTATTCATATGAATACACGTGTTAATCACAACTTCTCATAGATTAGACACTGTATTCATCAAATCAACATTTCATGCCATAAAAAAAAAAAATCATGAACAGTTATCTAATTGTTAGTGTATACTTGTATACAATGAAATCAAGCAGCTTCAAAAATAGAAAACACTGAAAGAGGTACACTGAAAAATTAGAAATTAATCATTTTTAATACAAAATGAAAAACTGCACTCTAATAATATACAGTTATGCTTGACTCATACTATACACTGAAATACAGCTGTATTAATCTGTAAAGATTGTGATCCCTTTTAGGGCGCAGTTTGTAAAGAGGATTCTGTCACAGCTTTACTGGTTATGCGGAGGTGGAGGAGGTGGAGGTGGAGGCTGGAACATAAAGCCTTGATTGGGCCCTGGAGGCCACGGGGGCATTCCCATGTGAAAGGGTGGCGGTCTGGGAAAGGGTGGCATTATTGGGCCCTGAAAGCGAAACATACGTGGATCTGGAGGGGGGAACATGTAGTCAGGTGGGAAGGGGGGACGAGCGTGATAGTTGCTATGAAAAGCGCCGCCACGATTGTGGTGCTGCCCACGGGGAACGTTGCGGTTCTGTCGGGGCTTCCGCCGACCAGTTTTATGAGGCGGCGGACCTTTTTGGTCGTTCGATTCATCGTCTGGAAAGTGAAAACAGTGCTTAACAGCTCGGCAAGGTTCGAATTTTTACCAAAAAATTTAATAAAAAAGAGAGGGATGCATTTGTCTCACCTGAGTCAGAATCATTTTGTGGCCGTCTCTTATGCTCTTTAAGCTTCTGTTTGGCCACTCTCTCTTGCTCATCATCACTAAAATCAAGTGCCTACATACACACAGCATAAAAACCAATCATTGGAGAGGTTAAAACATCAGTTATTAACAGATCACACTTTTAGAGCATTATATGGATCTATTCAATAGAGTTGAAGCCTTTGTTGACCCGATTTCCTATATAATTGTTCTAAAATAGATGAACATTTACCTCTGTGGGTGGTTCTTGGTCATTTTTCCATGATGCATCTGAGCCCTTGGTCCTTGTTTGAGAGGAATAATTTGTAAAATCCCAAAGCAGAACAGGATTAACGATATTGTATTTCAGGCAGTTTTCCTCAAATTAAGAGGTACTCACTTTTGGAGTATCTGGGTAAAGATGTAGTCTGTAAAATCTTTAATTTTGGGAGCAAAGTAAACTGTATCGTGAATTTTAAGATCTTTCTGGTCGATATCGTCATGGGAGTTGAACCTCAAAACATAGAAGGGCTGACAAACTGGACCGAACACTTCAAAGATCTAAGGAGAAACCAACAATATTTTAGTCCCACAAAACTACTGTTTATTTCATGATATGAAAAGTCTTTGACAAGAATTTATAGTGTACTGTATATATATTGCTACAAAAATGAAAATTGTAGGATTATGGTTGCTGACCTTGCCAACAGAGGTTCTGTTTTTGGTGAATAACACACTGTCTTCATTCAGAGGTGGTGTGTTCTTGTACGACTCCACAATCACTAAATAAAATCAACCAGTTTGTATGATATGTCCTCTAAATTTAGTCAATACAAAACTTTGAGGTTAAAATATTAACCTCAAAATCAGTAGTAAATGTATGCTTTTTAAATGCATACCTAATTGCTCCACAACACTTGATATTGTCCCAATGGGCTCCATCTCTGTATCTTCTGGAAGGCTGATGTGGAGGTTCTCCACTGCAGGAAGGTCCTACGCAAGAGAAGATAACTCAAAAATCATTCTGTTTTATGTCTTATTTTATAATTTTGCTTAAGCTGACTCGATTACAAGTGGGCAGTTCAGGAAACTGAGACATTACGTCAATAAATACATCAGTTTGGTTAACAGATTGCCGCTTAGCCTCTCAATCTCACATCGATAAGCAGCTCATCCTGGGTTTTCAATGGTGCAGGCTTTTTCTCATTGGCCATGGCAACACCTTCATCCTCATCTTCCACATTGTTCATGACTAAATTTAAAGGCTCAGAGGAGGAAGATGTGGAGGATGATGAAGAGGAGGATGTGGAGGATGAAGAGTCTGAGTCACTGAATCATATAAAAATTTACTAGAATTAATTATTAAATAATGGATAATCATTCAGACATGTATATAATGAAGCTTTATATGATGCTGCTAGGGCAATAGATGCATGGATTTTAATGTCCTATTATTTTACCTGTCTGTACAGTTTTCATCTGAGCTGTTTCCTCTGTACTGCATGCTCAACAGTCCCAAAGATCCAGTCCCAGAGTGTGAGCTAACCACAGATCCATTCTGGATCTCTACAGGTCCAGTCTGAACGCTGGAGATCTGATCTCCCGCCAGTCCAGGCTGATTACTGGTTAAAGGTTCTCCTGCTGGCTCACTGGAGCTCTGATCTTCAGTTTGAGCAGACTGAATGCTGCTGCAGTGATCTGCTGTCAGTCCAGATGAACCACCAGTCCCCTGATCTCCTGTCTGTTCTGACTGATCCTTTAGTAATGCTTCTGATGTTGGTTCAAGCTGACCACCTGAGCTCTGATCGCCTGTCGGTCCAGATGGATGACTGGTAAAAGGTTCTGCTGTTGGTCTGAGTTCTCCACTGGAGCTCTGATCTCCTGTGTGATTAGCCGTTGGCCCGGGCTGACCTCCTAGTTGTTCAGACTGACCACTGGTGCAGGGCTCATCTGCTGGTCCAAGCTGAGAACCCAAGTTCTGATCATGTGTCGTTTCAGTCTTAAACTGTGTATTATTAATATCCAATTCCATTTGATCTTTTTCCGATTCTTGATTCTGTAAAAGATTGTAACAGTTAAAACACAACACAAATACATAGAAAACATGAGAAGAACTCCATGGAGTATGAATGCACTTGTAGATGAACCGACTCAAAGTACTTGATATAAAATAAATAACGCAAATACATTACTACACACGTAGTTGTTGTTATAACGTGATATAGTGACGTGATATCAACACACAGAGGCGACCCGCTACATGTAGAATAAAACATTACTTTTCTAGATGCCTTGTCAGTCAGTTCTTAATCTAACGCAAGCGTACATCATTTAATAATATGGCTCATAAGTGCTGTTCATTGCTTTATGCGTGACACTTTTTTCATTTGAATAAATACCGAGGGCCCCTTTAAGTGATCAGAATGCAAGATCAAAGGGTGACTTGCAATCCAATTGATATTTTATTCTCTTAGCGTGAGCTGCATTATTCACTAGCACTGGACTGGGTTGTTCAGGGTTGAAGCACATGCTCAAGCCACGTTTAAATGATGTGCAATTTTCTCATATTTATTAGGAATTGAATGCGTATCAAGTCTTGCAAAAGTAATATGAACGATCAAAACACAGGTAAGCTTATAAATTCTTTACCTGGCCATCAGTTACGTTCTCTGTGCTTGAATTCTCCATGTTTAGGTTTCCATGTGAGAACAGCGTGAAGAAAGCGCTTCAAATGTGATTTTACGTCATTGTCGTCACAGAGCACTAAAGACCTTTCCAAAATAAAAGTCCCAGTCGTGACTGTTCAAAATAATGTTTACAAATATAGTAAATATGTGTTTATCGACTATATTTAAAGATACTGCGATGTTTTGTATTCTTGTGGAGAACACTTAGGAAAGAAAAGCACAAATTAAATGATTTTCGTTGTTGTTAAACTTCAGCATAAACCTGCAATGGGGGGGCAATATGGGGGGTAATATATACAATTTATATATTGTACAATAACCCGTACACTGTGAAACACACTGTCACACTTTATATAAACATTCAGGTGCAATAAGAACTGTCAC
>JAUMHI010000037.1:4842135-4852661 GCA_032359435.1 Enteromius unitaeniatus | reverse complement strand
TCCAGTATAGACAGCAGAATAGGTTCTATTGTATTTTGTAACACAAGACTGACGGGGAGCACCTCCAGTGGTAAACTTTCAGATCACACGCAGCTTATTTCTCCTTTACTGAAAGTTACCGAAAACACACACGATAACATAATATACTGCTACACGGTAGGCGCACTTTGGGAATGACGTGACAGTCCGGTTTACCGCGCTCGGTAAATTAATGCCATAGATTTGCCGCCATAGATTAAGTGTATTTTTCGCGAGCTTGGTGCTGCGGCGGGGCGGAGGATCATGTTGTCTATCAGCCATCGGCGATGGAAGATGGTATCGTCTATCGAGCCAACCCTAATGTGAACGCAACCGTGATAAGCACTCAAAAACAAATTCTACTGCTGTGTGAACGCAGCCTTTAGTTTTTGCAGACTGGCGCAACAACTGTCTCGGGCAGCGTAAACACATTGTTAGTTAATCATTTACATGAAAATTTTGTGCTGGCACCAGTGCAACCAGTGCAAAAAGTTTCTAGAGCCCCGTTACATAATGTTCGCATCATTAGACTGGCACTCCACCTCAGCAAAAATTCCAAGCCTTCCAACCGGGTTTGGAAATCATATGGAAAGTAGTAGTGAAATTAGCATCAGGGTTAGTCAGTTCACCTCTGCCAAGGCCAGGAGAGAGGCAGCCAACAGACGTGAGGCTGCGCCCGGTGTTTAGATTGAGTAAACTGATTACGAACACTGGGAATTCAGGGAAAATACACACAGAAGACGAACAAGGACATAAAGCATCAACAGAGAGACGTAGATCTTTGACGTTTGTCTGACAATCACATGAAAAAACAATCATTAGCTGGCTATCCTCCCACAGAAAACACTCTGTGAGAAAGCATCTGTGGTATGCTGTCGATTAGCACAAGAAATTATTTTAATTTGCCAGTCACTGAGAAAAATGCCCCTTACAGTAGAATTCTGTGGGTCAAGATTTGCGTAATACACACAGTTTCAAAACTACAGCCACAAAATATTACGGCTAGACTAGTTTTGCAAACTTAAACTGAATTTTTCCTGAGTTTTGACCACATACCTTGATTCGACTGTAAGATCGTAACATGTTTTCACAAACTAAACTAAAGAAAAATCCTTTGGTATCTGACAGCAGGTTGCAGATGATATCGGTTAAAAAACATCATAGATTAAAAGCTATCGAAGTCCTTTTTTTTGCTTGACATTGGATTCACAAGGTTATTTTGTCACTATATGCGAGGCCTAAAGCTTCTCATGCTTTTCACTCAACACTTAGAATGAATGCTTCCCCTGCTGATTCATAGCGCCTATATTAGATGACTCAGAAAATGTGTAATACTGGCAAAATAATAACAACTGACTCAAAATCAACACTCGCCAAGCACCAGACGACAGCTTTAGAGTACCTGATTTTGACAGGACGAAAAGAAGAAAAGTCAAAGTCAAACGAATTGTAAAAATGATAGTCTAACCTTTACTGATGTATGTGATCAATAAAAATACAAATAAAAAACATACAACACAATAAAACTACATTAAAAACCATGCAAAGTGATAAACAAAACTAAAATTAATAAATGTGCATTTATTTTTATTTTTATTATTATTATTATTATTATTATTATTATATAATTTGTATGTTTAGATATTTAATAAAAATACAATATTATTAGTAATTATAATATTATAATATAAAATATTCTATCATGACTATAATGCTATTATTGGTAGTATTATTAATAATATAATAAATGATAGATAATGTTTATATACACTATATATATATATATATGTGTGTGTGTGTGTGTGTGTGTATTTTTATATAAATGCATTTACATATAAATACATTTTTATTTAAATAGCCTGCAAATGAATGGATCAAAATAGCCTTGGTTGAAAGGGAAACCCCCTTAAAGAAACCCTGAAAATCCTACTAACCACATGAGAGCAATAATCTTCACTGCACCAAGCCATCCAATCTGATCAGTTTTTCTGCAAATGTTTTTTTTTTTTCACCTGTTGACCAATCAGCTTCACTGCACTTTCTACCAATCAAGTCATGGTGGGCTGCAGCTGAAACCGAGATTAAGACAGAAAGAGTGGGACACCAGACTATAATTTGTGTCTGAATCCCAACAGCCGTAACGCCAAAGACCCCTAGATATAATCCGGTGGGTCAGCAATGAAAAAAAATAGAGGATTTAGAATTACTTCCCGCAAACCCTATGTGGAGAACAAGATCTTCAGTCTCCACCCGAGGGGTTTGGGAGGGGGAGAGGGCCACATTCCCAAAATACCAGGGAAGACCATGAAAGCTTTGCGGCTATAGAGAGCTCGCTCCCCCTTCCCGCCCTGACCTCCGCGTCCCTCCACAAGAGACTGTTCATTGACCCACAAGACCTCTGGATATGAAGCACATAAACAGCTATTAACCAGTCACTGCTTACCACGTTTAATAACCCGAGCTTTGTGTGAGAAGTAAAATCCAGAGATTTTCCTAATGCCTGATGTAGTTCAGTTCCACTTGCCCCCGACACAACAAATTATACAAAAATCAAAAAAATGTCTATTTTAGCAATGCATTTAGACTTTTAATATAAATTCCTAATATCTATTATAGGTTACCATTCTAAGTTCTGTGTTTTTAATCAATATTATATTTTACAATAACGATTTATTTAATATTTTTGTGCCATGTCATGTTCAGGGGTGTGGAAATGTGTACCCCCAACTGTTTTTGTTCTATGACAGGATTTAACCAATCGGGCAACGACTTTGAAACTCCTGAAGCCTTTCAAATTTTGCATGCTGTATGCATGAGATGTTCAGATGTTCAACGCTCTGATGGGAAAACAATGGCATAAGATGCACATGAATTAAAACCACCCTTTCAACCAATCACACTTCCAAGAGTTTCACAATGAAAAGTCACTCACAGTTTTGACAAAACCTCATCTACATGAGCCATATAACATACATATCTTTGGTGTCAGCTTTAATTTGCAACAACCTTCAACAATCACACCAAACCAAATATTTGGGTTTGCAAGCAAATGAAGAAGAATAACGAGGCACATGACACTTCCATCAACTGACACGAAACTCTCTCACACGGCTCTGGGACAGCAGCCCAACAGTGTCACGTGAGTTCACCACAATTATAATGAAACTTAACGACAAGGAGTTTCAAATGTACATAATTGTTTTTGACTATACAGTGTATGACTGTGCATATGCATACAATCAAAGGCATGCAAACTGTATAAAAGACAAAAAAAAAATGGAAAGCGTGTGTGTGCACTGAGCCCCCATGTCTCCCAGAATGAGGGCAATCTCCATTGCCCTCTAGCCCCTTGGCTGCCATATGAATGAGAAGTATTCATCCACCAGCTGGCCGTCAGAGCTTTGCGGCCATACGCTGCAGGCATGGGGACCGGGCTTCTGTATCCACGGCCCCAGCCACCCTTTCCTCGGCACAGAGCCGTTTTTAGTCCAGCCAGATGACCAGAAATGGGGAGTCATGGTAACACAGAGCGACCAGCGTATCACGCCATGGCCCCCTTCAGCCTTATTCTTCCTCATGAATAAGAATCTGTACTCAACTGGTGAATATTTCTAGACGTCCGGCTGAGTCAGTGCGTTTATCTAAGGCAGACAGAGAGCTGATCTGTTAAAGGCAGGCTGCTGTGAGCAAGAAAAGAAAAAAAAAAAAAAGAAAAAGTTACTACTCCTGCACTATTTGTGTTTCTGTTATTATGATTACTTGGATGGGGAATTAAAATATTTAATGACGAGTTCTGATACACTTCCTCTTAAAGGGGTCATTGGATGCAAAATTTACTTTTAGATGTTGTTTGAACATAATAGGGTGTTGGCAGTGTTTCTACACATTAACCCTTAAAATAAAAATCTCAAATCAAGCCATTTTTGCGATTCTTGGATGTGTGATGTCACACAAACCCCTCCCACAATTGTTGATTGACACTGGTGTTTTACATTAGACCTGCCCTCAGTGAGTTGTTATCAGTCCGCCATTGTTTTGATGCAGGAGCAGACAATAATGACTCGTTAGCGATTGAGGTGTTTAGTTGTTGGATGTTTGGCATCTGAGCCGCTGAGGACACAGTGGATTGCTTTTGTTGTTGAACGGAAAGCACCCCCCGATCTACTTAAATATGTCTAGGTTCATGCAAATCATTTGTGATCCAGCTTCATCTACAGAAGATTTATCTACTTTAAAGAAATAAAACCTTCAGAAATCATTCTAATGCTGATAACTTGAAATAAAAAGATTTTCTAACGAATTTTTATGAATTGAACTCAACCTTACTGCATAAAAGTATTTAATTGTTCCAAAATAAAAATGGGGGGAAAATATATACTTACCCCAAACTTTTGAATGGTGCTGCATTAAAAAAATATATTAAGCAGCTTAACTGTTTCCAACATCAATAATAAATCAGCATGATCTCTGAAGGATCATGTGACACTGAAAGCTGTAGTAATTAAACTTTAAAATCACAAGAATAAATATTTAAAATATATTAAAATCTATATCTATATATATATATATATATATATAAAATTGTAATAATATTTCATGTTAGTTTTTTCTGTATTTTTGAACCAATAAATGCAGCCTTGATGAGAAAAAAAAACCTCTTTAAGAAAACTCAAGTCTCAGAGTTAGATGTAAAATGCATATGGAAATAAAAATAATAATAATAATTATAATCTCACTAAAGTTGACACTGGATGCAATGTATACTTTAGATTCAAAAATAAAAATAAATGGATTACTGATCATCCTTTAGTTCCCATGCAAACAATAAGACTAAGATGCAAACAGGGGTTAACCAAGAAAACGGACTGGCACAGACAACTCTCACAAAGAGTGTGCAACAGAACAAACGTTCTCCTCTTTTGTTTAGGGCCTCTCTGTTTTCAACCAGGCTCCTCCCAAGAAAAAGCGTAAAGAGAGAGGGAGAAAGAGAAGCCGGGGGACGAGCTATACAGCGAACCCCAAAAGACATTTCCATGGATGTCCACTTGTAGAGGGACCCACCCCAAAATCTGGACCTCCATTTTCTCACTCTGCAATGTCGAGGACAATCTGGATTCTCACTCAATCATGTCTTCTCCCTAGAGCCTCAACTCCCATTTCCTGTTTTTAAACAGAAAGCCCCTCGGCCAGAGAATCCTTTCTAATGTTGTTCTCCTCACAGGGCCTGGAAATGGTGCGAACAAGTGGTGTTTTACAACAGACGCTGGGCAACTCCACCCTGACAGCTTTCTGCCCTTCAATGATGCAGCCATTCGGGTTCACGAACAGCGATTGAGGAAAGGAAGAAACTCTATAATGTGGGTTACATCAATGATGGAGACTAAGACAAAGAGCCTGAGATGGGGACATGGTCCCTGGGTCAGTTGGACATGTTCTGCATTGGTAAAAAAACAAACAAACAGAGAGTGAGGTTATCTCACTTAAGGCATCTTGGCCCTCTGGGTATTAAGCACTTCAAGAGCACTTTATAGGAATCCGTAGGGACAAGTCCAGGTTCACATCCACAATGTGGTTTCAGAGATATGACACCTCTCAGATACATGTGTCAGATACACATGAATGTAACAGGACTTAAAGGGACAGTTCACCAAAAAAATGACTTCCTTCTGCAGAACATAGATGTCTACATTTTTTGTCTATTCAATGAAAGTTAATGGAGTATGACCCTGTATGACTTTTTTATTTTAAGTGCTTTATAATAAGAAAGTTCTGTCATCACTTTCCACCACTTAAGTTGCTTTACGCTCCTCTCTTTAGGTTCTTTCAAAACAGTCTAAATACTATGAAAGCCAACAGGGTCCAAAGAGGTTGTTTTAGACCCCACTGACTTAACCTAACTAAAGTGTATTATATATTAAATTTAACGCAGATTTACACACTGTATTAGATTATGTAATTTTCACAACTTCTATGGGTTTCACAGAATAAATACAGGTTTGGAGATGATTTGGGGTTGAATTATCACTTTAAGCTTATATGCCGACACGTGTAGCAACACTTACGTTTGTCAAGTCTTCAGAGATTTGACGATTTATGAATGTGATGTCAACCACTTCCACAACACCACGAGATTATGATGTCACAGGACTGCCCATTAAACAGCTTAAAGAAAACTATTCAGTTATTTGCATTGCATGCTACAACATGAATGGTTGCTGTTGTGTTTTAATGTTATTCTTGAATTCAATAGTCTTTAGGAGAGACTCTCACACACACACACCCCCCCCCTCTCACACACCTTTACTGTACTCGAAGGTCTGCTTACCAGATGCTGAAATGCAGCAACAGGCTAGAAACAGGAAAGGAAGACATTCTGCAGAGCGTGCAGCCTTTCAACATCCTGCCAGACTACACTTACGGCCACATACGAATAGCTGTGTCTCACAGGCAACAAAAAGCTCAAATCTTTCTACACACCAAACAACTCTTGAAGCGGACCACTGCACAAAACATGTAATTTAACATGCATATCCGTCTCATGAGTCCCCAACACTGTAAAAAGTGCGCCTTATAAATAAGGAATAAGAGGAGGCAGCTCTCTAAATAAAGGTTTCAAAGGTTTAATGCGAGTTTCCAGCAACTTGCTTTCTTTCAGATGAGGGGTGGTAAATTATGCATGCTCACCGGGACCATTATATGGCACGAATCTAGGCCACTCACCAAAACACTCAATCTCCTGACAACAAAAACTAAGAGCAGGAATTTAGGCTCACTACATTCACTCTATAATGAATATTATTTAACGTGATAGCACACCTCTCCTTTTTTCTCACAAGTTACAGTAAACGATGTCATTCCAAACATGTATGTTTTCTGCAAAAACCCAAAAGAAGATGTGTTTTTGACAACACCATGTGGTAGTGTTCAACAAGGGGAGAACAAGGGAAATTGTGCTTAACATTCTGGTAGCTCTTTAAGCAATAATGATGGCTTGATTGTGACAGAAGATGCTGTGTCAAATTAGGCTAAATAGCTCACATGTGGGTGCTTTTTAAAAAAATAAACTTGCAATATACCCCACAAACCTGTGGAACATTTAATGACGCTTTATTTACGAGTTAAGCTTGACATGTTCAGTCACTATTCATTGCTCCTGCATAGTCCAACCACGACATTGTCTCTTTTTGTCTTCTGCCAAACAATTAAGTTCATACAAGTTCAGAAAGACAAAACACTGACCGAATTTCCACTTCATGGGAAACTCTCCCTTCAATAACGCAGCATCCTGCAGGCTGGAGCTCTTACTTAACCACAAAAGATGCTTCTCAAAACCTAGTGTGCTGCAACATTTTGTGCATCTTAAGTAAGCAACTTGTAAGGTTCAGACACAACGAAAAGCGTCTGAGCCGTGCTACGTTTTATTGGTGTTTGCTGAAATGCCTTAGAAACGAGCTTTTGCTTTTCTATTCAACTCTATAAAGACTTTAACGGGACGCTATCACAGGCAATCAAAGGTTACACTGATAAATCCCTATTAGAACAGTCACACCTAAAATATTCAGCCTTATCAGCCTTTAAGCAATCGTGTGATAGGGAATAACTTATATAGGCGCTTCGTGAAACTTCGTTCGGGTTCGGCTTTCGAGTTCGGGACTGAGCTCCAGAGGCCTGGGACATCCGCGGCTGATAGTAGCTCGCCAATCCAGAGACGGTCTCCTCTGTGCCGGGGCTGCGTCCCTCTCCCTTCGCCTGCTGTGGTGTTTACCGTGAATAAACCGCGACTAATACACTCCAATCTAACAGATCAGGAGGAGGAGAAGGAGGAGGGGAATAGGAGTAGGAAGAATCGCTTGCCGTGTGCCTCTCTTACCTCTCTTATCGAGATCGTAGCCGACTACCACGAAGTAATCGGCGAGCCTGGCCATCTTATCGAGCTCACGGCCACAGGCCTCGGGGGTGACTGTAGTCTTTCCGCAGGGAGACGTTATTCCGATCACATTGTGAAGGCAGCGGCGACAGCAGCATCCCTCCAGCAGCAGCCCGCCGCCATACTGTCGCTGTGAGTGTGCCGTGCCCTGACAGCGCTCTGCGCATGCGCACTGAGCTCCGCCGCTACAGGGAGGGGCGCTCTGAATGTTGCGTGGTCATCTAGATACGACATAAAATACAAAATAAAAACAAATGATAAATGTGTTAAAAAACATTATACACACAGATACACACTAATATTTGAAAATCTGGAATCTGAGGGGGCTGAAAATCACCTTGTCCGAATGAAATAGCTAATTAGCATTAGCAATGGATATTACTACAAATAATTAGTAAAGTAAGCTATAATTTGAGGTTAAAACGTATTGTTGGCTATTTCAACAAATATATTTTTACAGAAAATTAGTTGTTTTTATCAGTTATAAGTATTACAATGCTTACAATAATGGTGAAAGATGTAGTTCCATATTTTCAGTTAAAAAAAGATAAAAAATAGTGCATACAGGAAACGTATATTATCGTGAGATGGTAGCTAAACAGTTCTGTATGGACAGCTGTAATAAATATATTAATAATTTCAAAATAATTTGAATAAACTTGTGTTATTATTATTATTATTATATCTTGTTCTGTTGCATGCAAATATTCTGAGGCATGCAAAAAATACACAAATGGTTGTATTTGAATGGATCGAAAGCACTTTTTTGTTTGCCACAACACCTAAGGCTGTTTGTTTGTTATTTTATTTCTGCATAAAATCATGTGCAATGCACTCAAGCACTCTCATGTGAACTGCTTTCAGAAGTCTTTATCTAAATGGTTATCTTGACCCTCATTGCTGTCAAAAACATTTAAAAAAATTCTGTAGTTTGCTGTACAAACCATTCACCACCTCTCGGTCCCCTGACTTTTATCTCCACCCCTCAAACATACAGTGTGTGATTAGCTCAGCTGTCATTGCTTAGGTAACAAAACAGCACTGATTCCACGAGTGCATGGATCTTGCTATAAAGAGTCAATGTTTGGACAGTCAGTCGTTGCATAAATGTTACAGTTACGAGTCTCATCAGAGGAAAAAGCTGAAAAGGCCTACCGGATAACCCCCATCCTACAATCTGAGGCCTGCGTCCTTGTCTGTCAGCAGCGACACGCCTCCAAATGAATTCCAACACTTCCTGTGTAAAGTCCTTTGACCCAGAGTACTTATCACACCAGAATTAAAAACATTCACAGCCATGTTGTACTATCGGGCTGCCATCGACATAGACAGGAATGACAAATTTGTCCAAAACAAGCAAATACCAAAGGAAAGCGCCAGAGAGTCTGTTTTATTTATATATGCAAATGATACTTATTTATTTAAAATGTATTTAGAACATATTATTTTTTATATTTGTATTTGTATCAGTTTTTTGGATGTTGAGGTCAAACGAGTCACATAATTTCATCGGGTCAAGCGGATCACATGACACTTTAGCCCTCCGTTTTGTGAGAGCCCAATTTTTTTTTATCAAAAGGGGCAAATTAATTAAAAAAGAAAAAGTAGATAGACTGAGAAAGGAAGAAAGACACAGGACTCGAGTCCCTCGGTGGACACAGAGATCAAGGTTCCCACAATGCCTCGAGAAAAGCAACATTCGTGAAGTCTTCCGTGCAGGTGGGCACCTCCAGATCCAGTTCCAAAGAGAGAGCCGATTACACTAGCAAGCCAAAAGGGTAACCACTGCACCTGTGCATCTGCAAGAAAGGTGCATTGTGGGATATATTAGCAGCCCGAGAAGCTTGAAATTGAACTCTATGAAGATTTCTATGTGAATACAAAAAGGTGTCTTTTCTCATAACAGAAGCTGAATAATAATCTAATGGAACAGAAAAGTGACAAGTGAGAAGATGACAGGAAGAGCCGTGGGCGGTGCTTTGGTCAGAGCCATGTGACAGGAAGGGCAAATGAGTAGACACGTTTCTAAAGGTAGTGCTCTGTCTGTGTGTGTAAAGGTGTCTCGGCCTCTGTTGCATGACATGCAGCCTATTGGGAGAATATAAAGCCGAGCTGTTCGGCCGGATTTGCAAACCATGTGACATCCTGTCAACAAACCAATAGACAAGAAGAGGTCTTTTGGCTCATAAATCATAGGTCATCTAAAAGCATCCTATATCACAGGATCTAAGCTGTCAGGAATACTCTGCTGTTCTTGATTTAAGAAAAAGGTATTTTGGAGTAAAGGTAAAATTATTATTATAATATTTATTATCTTAATTAGAGTTTTAATTAATGTGTTTTTCAGTGTTTTAAAGCATGTAATTGTAATGATGTTTTTATTACAAATAAATATCTTTTAATTAAAAAATATATACAGTGGGTATGGAAAGTATTCAGACCCTCTTAATTTTTTACTCTTTGTTATATTGCAGCCATTTGCTAAAATCCTTTAAGTTCATTTCTTTTCCTCATTAATGTACACACAGCACCCCATATTGACAGAAAAACACAGAATTGTTGACATTTCTGCAGATTTATT
>JAUMHI010000037.1:4827175-4842035 GCA_032359435.1 Enteromius unitaeniatus | reverse complement strand
ATATAAGACCTTACAGCTCACAATGCACGTCAGAGCAAATGAGAATCATGAAGAGCTCAGAGACAGAATTGTGGCAATGCACAGATCTGGCCAAGGTTACAAAAAAAGATTCTGCTGCACTTAAGGTTCCTCAGAGCACAGTAGCTCTCCACCAGTGGAGCTCCAGCAGAGTGGCCCGACGGAGGTCTCTCCTCAGTGCAAGACACATGAAAGCCTGCATGGAGTTTGCTAAAAAAACAAAAAACACCTGAAGTACTCCAAGATGGTGAGAAATAAGATTCTCTGGTCTGATGAAACCAAGATAGAACTTTTGGCCTTAATTCTAAGCGGTATGTGTGGAGAAAACCTGTCCAATACAGTCCCAGCAGTGAAGCATGGTGGTGGCAGCATCATGCTGCGGGGGTGTTTCTCAGCTGCAGGGACAGGACCACTGCTTGCAATCAGGGATATCCAGGATGAAAACCTTCTCCAGAGTGCTCAGGACTGGGCTGAAGGTTTATTAGAATATTAGTATTGACATTGACATTACTAAAAGTTAATTAATGCAATTATTAAAGACTTAATAGTTTTTGAAAAATTAAATAAATATCTAAATTAACATGAATACACATTTTTATAATTACTATTAATAATAAAATATTCATTCACAACAGGGAATCACTAAAATGTTTATTTAGCACTAAAGTATAAATATACATGGTTATATAATTTGGTGTTTGTAAAAAGTCAACATTTACTACAGTTATCTTTTTTTGTTGTTGTTCTCACACAGATTATAGTGTTTATAGTAAATTCAGCTTTTTTGAGTTCCTTACATTTGTGTTTTAACAGCAAACATAAAAGATGAAACATGTTGTTTACAGGAAACATCCTGAACAATTCACGTGAGATGGAAAGTAAGTGATATTTGACCAAATTGCAGACAATACCTAAATATTTTGCCTGAAAATATTGTTCTATTGCTTTTTTTGTCCATTTACTTTTCCTTTCTAAAATATAAAATGTAAAAATAAAATGTCTACTTATTTTATTTCATTTTTTATGACTGTTACTATGATTGTTATTATTGTTGAATACTGGCAATATTTTATCCAAAACGATCATTCTTATGATAATGAAATACTTTGATAAAATGTGGTTCATGCTGCTATTGAACTAAAAGTCTAATATACGTAAGCAGAAGAATGTAACCAGATTAATCCTGCTCAATGGTAGAATGGGAATATAACAATAAGTCATGTGAGGATGATGAAATGACAAGATCGGCGGTCACTGTCTGTTGATCAACCAGCATTCATTCATCTTTTATAACTGCCAGATATTTGATCCACCAGCACACAAAGACTCCTGTCTTTGTCTTCATTCATAGAAACTATTTTTAAATATACATCCATTGTTCCCTTGCAGTCACACCCAAATACAACCGCTCAAATAAGCCATTCCCACACACAGATCCATAGTGAAGTGTAAATACAGGCATACAGACGCACAAACGCACTGGCTCATGGGTAAAAAGTAACAGAACACAAGTGATAAATAAACAATCATTTGCTGAATGTATTTTTAGCTGGTTTAGGTCTGTCACGGATAATTAAATGGCAATTAAAAGTCGCTATTTTAATGAATTATCTATTTAAATCAAACGATTCGTTCAAAACGGCTGATTCAATAAGAAACGAAGCAAGTGCCTTTGTCCCAATGTGCATATTATCCATCTTAAATTCTATGTGATATGAATAGTTTTAATACTATTTAGGGAGGGTGGATAGTAGGCTGTGAATGAACGGTTGAATCACTGAATCACTCGATTCTTTCAAAACACTGATTCATTTAAAGAACAGAACGCAGTGAATTATAAGAGCATTCTTACTGCATGCTTTTGGACTCTTAAGACGTGTTTATAATATTATAATATGTTTTTTTTTCAAAGTTGGATAATGTCCACCTCCTATTGTTTCTCAGTAATAATCGTAACGATGGTTTTACAGAGGGGATCCTTTTTGTCATTTTTTTTCGACCGGGGGGGGGATCTGCATCCCCCTCAACTGTCCATCACAGCGGTGCAAATAAACTTGACTGTGAGCCATAACAAAGCACTTGACGTAAACATGCGAGGGAAACAAGCTCAGTGGGAACAAGCAAGTTTTCATATTGATTTAACACAGAGATTTACCATTTCATCCTACTGGGGACGGAGAGGGGGGGTGAAAGACGTCACTGATATTTATCTATCACTGGAGAGGTTTGTTTTTGTGTGATGAGAATTTTCCCCTGGGAGTACAAATCAGCAGCAAATTTCACTTTTTAACCCTCCTCCCAAAACTGAGTACGTTGATCTTCATTCAGTGTAGTAATAGTAGTATTCGCTAGGGGGCAGCAAAAAATGAACTATCTACCTATCTATCATTAGACTAATGCACTTAAATTACAATTTCTTTACAGTAGGTTATATTGTAGTGTGTTGATATTGTATATGAGAGGCCCACGCTTATGTGTGACCTTATTCTTCTTTTGTACACATTACATGTCGTTCTTTTCACAGAATAAGCCTATTGTTCAACCATTCTCTACTATTCCTAATTAAATTGCTTTATGCAATCATATGGTCTCCTAGCCTCACATTTATTAAAACTCATTATTTATTTATGTGGGAAGCTTTATAACCAAGTCTGATTGAAAACATTTACATTACCATAAGTTTTTAGAAAACCACCACCGAAGCTTAAAAGAAGAATTGCTCTCATCTGAAATTTGGCTCTAGTTTAGAGTTCTCATGTTGCATGATTTTTCTTGATTATGTAAATTGAAAACACTGGCCAACCTGGTTCGTTTCTAGACATATACATGCTGTAGGTCTCTAAGAACTGCTTCAATAATAAGTCACCTCGGTTCATTATACACTTCTCTTGATGAATTTTCCAATAACAATCCATTCCGTGTAATTACACATGTGCTCATGCTTTAGTAAATGTCCAACACTGACCTGAATAAGTAACGTGTATTGTTGAACAGCGGAGCCGTGAGACATTTCTAAAGAGAAAAGAAAGAGATTGTGGCAATTGTGTAAGAACTTCAATAGTTAATCGTAGGAAATCCCCTTAAATATGTGTGTATTTGTTATTGTGTTGCTGAAACATGGGCTAAAAAAAATCATCAAGAGGTTAAAACTGAGCTTGTGACATCTCGTTGATTTTTCAAGGAAAAAATTGAGCCACCGCAAATATTTCAAGTTCAAAGTTTGTTTGTCACACGCTCAGCTGACATTAACACCATGACTGGGAATGAGAGATCAAAAAAAGTCAATAAAGATGAAATAATATTATTAGTGACACGTTGCTTTAAAGTTTCTTACGAAATATGCATATTAAATCAGACAATAACTATCATTCTTCTGTATACAGTACATTTAGGAGCTAATATAGATATTATCACCACCTGTTTTGTAACAACAGAGCAAAAGAAGTTTTCTGCAACAGTTGGAAGAGAATGTCTTTCCAATCAATTATCACTAAAATGCACATTGATTAGACACGTGCGAGGGTGCGTCTTGCCCTCCTGAATTTCTGGGGAAGTCAAGCAGTCTTGCAGCATCCTTATCCCCTCTGCACACTCACACCAATGCTGAGAGATAAACACAAGAGCAGGGCTTTCCTGAGAATGTAAGCGTGTTAGTAAAATGAGATGAAGAAGGCTTGTAGCAGAAATGATGTTATATTACCATTCAAACTCTTTCCTTTTGTTGCTGACCACACTGTGTAACAGTGCAAAAGCTATTACTTATTCAAAGCATAGTTTAATAGCCTTTTACAAGCAGCCCTAAAAATTAATTTCAAGAAAAGTTAGGTGTAAAAGTAAAAGGGGTGTATATCGCAGTGACTCAGACTGTGATCCGGGGTGAATTGGTTAAGGGATTCGACACACCTTTGGAAAAATCGCTCTGTAGGTCCCGCCCAGGCCATATTTAAACGCGTCAATGTCAGCTGAACCTCAGACTTCACGAGAGCTTGAGCTTGGCGAGCGCGTGCGCACCCGTGGGAAAATTCGCGAGACAGTTTAAGATCTTCACCTGAGATAAAGGTTTGATGCACTTAAATAAAATACACTCACAATTCGTTTTAAAACGGAACTAAGAAAATGCACATTTTGGCTGTAATTAGCTGGCAACTAATTAGACATTATGCACTAATAATTTGTGCATAACTTTTGTGTGTGATGTCAAATGATATAACTGTTAAGTTTTGAAATGCTTATGCTTTATGCACAGCAAGTTTTTTTTCATTTGCGCCTGGGGGGGAAATGTAGTAGCTAACTTATGCATCAATTAATATTTTGCTCCCCTTACTTTCAGAAACACCACAGTACCCTGAAGTTGGACTTTTGGTCTGACTTTGAAGCTTCAGCTGCTGGAAATTCAATATTGTCCAGGTGCATTGGAAGCCCCCTCCTGACCAAGGGGGCGTGAGAACATTATTCGCCCACGATGAGAACGCTTTTCCCGGTTTTTGTGTATTGCATCAGCCTGTTCTCCTCACAACTGCTGGCTCTGCCGGTGAGCAACAGGTAGGGACCGCTTTTTAAACACCTATACTTTAATCCTCGGTCCGTGTGATTTTTGTTTTTAATGTTTAATATAGTAGGTAAACTGCATGTACAGACTTCTGTTGTGAAGTAGCTATAATCTAGAGAAGCGCTGAAGGATGAATGAACGGCTGCGCTGTAGGCTAGTACTAAAGGAACCGTTCTTATGAGTCGAATCTTACTAAATGAATCTTCTGAACCGGTCTGAGAGAGAGTCATCAAATCACTGACTTTGTATATTTTATGTAGAATTTTCAAACGATTTTAAAGTAGTGGAAAAACTCAGTTTGTATGCAAATAGCATATTATTAATATTTCTTTTTCATATTAGCTTAGTATTATAAATGTATAAATTGCAGGCAAATAAGGATTGTTTGTTTTTAAGCACTAAATAACACAAAAAGCAAAACGTTTTGTTAATAAAACCCCTCATAAACCTCAACAAAGTCTTTGTTGAAATGCTGTAGCCTTGCCGGTGAATCTTTTAAACGAACGATTCAAAAGAACCGATTCGCGTCAAACGCCCAAATGTAATCTTTGCTTCTTCAAAAAGTTAAACACACCTGTTACAAAAAAACCTAACTGCAGTTTTCAGCAACATTTGGAAGTAGTCTGGCACTAGGGGTGTATTCTATAGGAAAGGAGATTATTAAAAAGAGGATGTTATGTCGCGAGAGATAGACTATTGAAGTGAACATGGTTAGGATGGTAGACGTGACAGTATAAACGCACGCATCCCTCCATTCACTGTTGCCTGCCGGCCGGATTTTTTAGGAAAGCAAGTTTTCAGTGCCATTCTATGATGATATCTAGAATATATAAACATGTAGTCTGTTATTTTAAAAAAAATGCTTATCAGATGAGGCGTTCACATACATGCATGCAGAGAGATTGCATTATAAATGTAAGTAATTGAGTACACATTGAATCCTGGTGTAAAGAATCACATGATCAGAGCTGTTTCGTGCCAGTCTGGGCTTTTGAAAGATGACGTGTGTTAAACCTCCATCTACCACAGAAATATCAAATGCATCATTAACATAATATTGAAAGGTCCTATCATAATATGTTATTACATAATGCTCACATAAAAAAAAATTGTCAAGCCCAAAGCATTTTTACGAATAAGGAACTGAAAAAACACTGATTTCAAAGTATTATTACATTAAATGAAAGTAAATGATTTGATTTTCATTTTCTTTTCCCCTACAATTTACTGATTATAAGAAAATCTTCTGTTGGGTTTTACCGAGGAACCTTTTACTACCGTGGTAGTTTCCCACTGATTGTAAAACACTCTTTCGGTAACTTTTCCTGAACCTTTACTGAAAAAGTTGAAAATGAGTAGCAAAATATTTAGTAACTAGCTTTTACATACAATGTACCTTTTTACATAAGGTAAGCAGCGAACATCATTGCATCATGCCATTTTTGGCTCCTAACCTCACAAAACAAGTCATTAGTCACTTCCCAAAAGACACTGGTGCACATCATGTGATTTACAGAATACTTAATTATGACTGCCAGGCCTTCTGAAGTGACACAAATCAATGTACAGTGCGTTTTCTCTTTTTTTTGTATTTTTGTGATAAGTGCTTGCGTCACTTCTGAGTCAAGGTAACAGCCTGATTCAAACATAAGATATATTAAAACGATATATTAACAGTGAAAGTCTGTTATCAGCCAATTTCCATATACGCATTTGATTGGCAGCATGTCGCCAAAACAGCATACCGAGTAGTTATCCTTGAAAACTGCAATATTAAAACCAATGATATTCTGTGTCAAGTCATTATTGCTGGATGACGACTGATGACGGCACTCGAAAGGAATGAATTGCTGAGTATGAGTGTCTCTGTGTGCCCTCTTCTGGCTGACACCTGCTGTGCTCACTTGTGTTTTGCTGAGATGTGCGTTTCTCTCTATTTCTCTCTCTAATAGTGCGTCTATTGACTTGAGGAACAGAATCACAAACACTGAAGCTCTAAAAAAGCTGCACTGGAAAACTGCATTCCATACGTTTAATATAGTCATTGTTTTTTTTAATCACAACCTAACCTTGCCTTCATAGCAGCTCATTTAAATCTTCTGGCGCTTTTCCCCACCCCATAATTCCTCATGTGTCAAACCAAAATGTCAAGGTTGGATTTTATGTACCCTTGACCTACAGTATTTACAGTATAATTGTGGCACATGCAAGCCGCATGCTTTTCTCCTGGGTTTTGCGATATTTAATTAGGACATTATACTGATATTGAGTCACAGATTACAGTTACACAGTGACAGTAAACAACTGATAAATACTGTTGTATTAAGCAGTTTGTGATTACTGTAATACCTGAGGTGGCTTTAAAGAGACAGTTCACCAAAAACACTGAAACTTCTGTCATCGTTTACTTACCCTCGTTTCACGAGATACTTGTCTTCTGCATACAAAGTGGATCAAATCTCCATGAAATAGTCTCATCTAGTTTTTTTGTGTTTGACCTTTTGATATCTATTAGTAGTGTGTTAATTCTGCTTGGAGAACTTTGCGTTCTTTACATGGGCTCACTTAGTGTTCGATAAGCATCCATGAGTACACAGAACGTACAGCAACTTTTGCGATACCAGACAGGGATTTTTTTTTTTTGTGTGACATGCTGTGATACACTGTCCCCGAATCAAACATGGCCCGTTCTGGTGGTAAAACATGGCATAGTTTTCTCCCTTATATAATATATTATGGTTTAGTTTTTGAGAAAGTATGCAGAGAGAAGCCAAGCGACAAGTCAAATTTAAAACGGCAGCCGGAAACTGGATGCTTATTTGCGGTATCATCTGCATTCCTTGACTGAAATGGTTGTTGGTCGGTTCAGTGCTGTGTTAGAGAGGATATATGAAGCTCTTGTAATCTTTTTGTAATCTATAATCATAATAAAGAGGGGAAGTTGAAGCATCAGAATAATCAATGTTTTTCTCTCGATTAAGGTTGGTCCCAAAATTAATTTTTCCTATATTGGTTCACACTCAATGGGAATCTGGGCCGGTCATGTTTGGACTTGAGTTATGCAGTTCTCCGTTTACAACATAAACATTAGCATTTTACGCCATGCTGCTTGGTCATTATTGCCAGCGGCGAGAGGGAAAACTCATCCGTTAGGCAGAATTCCGTTGTGGATTAGTACCCAAGACCAGAATTCCTTTCTCCTCATCCTCAAGCGGCATGTTTCCACTTTTAACTGAAACCATAAAACACATAAAACAAACACAAGAGGAGGGAAGACTCGAAATGCCCCTAGATACCGCTATACACCAACCATTGACAGGCTCAAATTACTTTTATGAGTTTCACTATTGCGATTCACTGTTTAACCCTTAAAGCACTGTTTCTCTAAACAGCATCCAATATTCAAGTATTTCACGTTTTATATGGATGCTTGGAGAATGTTTACAACGGTTTATGGGACAACGGTCATTTTCTTCGGTTTCATGAACTAATCTATCATTGGTCAATTTATTTACTCAGGTAACTTTCACAATTTTATTTCTATCTATCTCCACCCTTTTACCCTACTGTTCCTGAGCATAAAATTTGCATTATGTGGATATATATCGTAGTAACCTGAGAAGGTCACTTGGTTTGACTAACGGTCACGCTACCCATTAAAGAGCATAGGTACATGAATTGCTTCTCTGTACGGATAAATATAGCCCGCTTATGACCAATCCACCAATAGTCATGACGAGTTTCAGAGAGGTTCAAAAATCCCAGGCTTACGGCAAGAACAAACAATAACACTGGATTGATCTAACCTGGCTCCCTCAGTGGAGGATCACAGAATAAACCACAGTAAAATATCAAATCTCCTTGAAAAAAAACTGTTCCCACAAGGCATCACAGGGTTTTGGTGGCATTCTGCCAGCACCAAGCCAGACAAGAGGTGTGCAGCCAGTGGCAGCAATGAACATGTTGCATTACAGCAGATTGAATCACTCTGATGCAAAGTCCACCTCCAAAGGTGATCAGGCTGATATTTGTTCATTTGATGGATTCAACGTGGTTTCTGGGAGTGCCTCGACTATTCAGCGCATTGCAAACAGAGTTTCTGCAAAACATGATTACCACCTTTATACCAAGATGGGTTGAATTTCAAGGTCCAGGTGCTAATTTTCCTGGCTGAACACTAGGCTCAGACTACAAATACCCCAGAATCAGATCCCATTTCATTGTGGTCAGTTAGGTAAATGTCGCCAGGTGAGATTTTTAATTAGCACGTCTGTTCAACTATATGTAAGGTTGCAGCCCTGCTCTGCCACTTTAATTTAAAAGTTTATTTGTCATCTAACAAATAGATCACAATGGAACGGATAAACAGGACATTTCTAGAAACAATGGACACTGTTTGCTCTATAGCAAATATCTCGAGGTCTAGAAAACCCTAGAAATCACAAAGCAGTGATTTATTATAAAAGAAACATTTTGGTTTCCTCAAAGAATCGTCAAAACGGAACAGCTCTAAAATGTAAATAATCTGAAGAACCTTTTGCCACTATAAAGAACCTTTTGAGCAAAGGAAAGTTCCATGGATGTTTAAACATTTGAAACTCCTTCAAATGTGAGCACATTTAGGATGAGCTATGAGACAGGGTCACCTGTCAGATATTTTAAAGGATTTGAGAAATATTGAGGTGTGACAATGGGGTTTCAGAAGAGGTGAAGACTTAACGGTTGAAGCTTATCTCTGCTTAAGCACCTAAATGTCGTACTTGGATCGAGCTCAAAGGGAAACTAGCTTAGCTTTGATCATGTGAAGCTTCTGAGATGGAGCTTTCCGAGGTGTGGAGATTTGCTGCTGAATACACAAAAACTGAAGTACTGACTAACATATTAGACCAGTGGCATGGCGTACATTGAAACAGAGAGAAAATTACTATTCATTCTGGCCACTTTGGGCAGATAATCATTATATTTTAAAGAGGTGGTATTTTGGTTGACCACAATGCAATGGAAAAAAACTAGCCTGAGGAAAGAAGATATCCCAGAAATGAGAGAAGAAAATTCTCTTACGAAAAGATATAGGTAAATAATGCAGCAATGTTAAATATTCATTTAATATTAAGTATAAAAAGTGCACAAAAATCGCAAGACTACCGATATGTCTGGAAAGTTGAGTTTATTTAGCTTTCGAGAGTGTGCATGCAAAAAATGTCAAAGACATGTCTGGCGATGTCAGCGTTACTCAGCATGCTTTTTGCTAAGTTTAGCATGACACCATGAGATTAGATGGTGTGGTACAACCCAGTCATTTCTCAAATTTCAGCTTTAGAGTTTTTGTAGAAATGGGTTGCTCTTTTATAATTATGCTGATCTCAGATTTACAAAATGCATTGTATAAAAGTGCAAAAATGCAGGGAACATTATGCATCATGAGTCAAAAAAAATTGTCAGTGTTTTAGCATGCACCTGCCATGAGCTGCTGCTTGCTAATTCTAATTCTAATTCAAAAAGCAAGGATCTCAGTGTCCAGTGTGTGATAATCAAACAGAGAGCAGGTGGCCTCAGCCATTACAGCAAAACCAGAGTAAATCAAGTGTGTTTGCTGTACACTGTGTCACAAGGAGTCATACCCTTTTTGGACAGTAAGCAGTTGGTGGTTGCTGTAAATGTTTGCACGGTTGACCAAACTGCACATTTAGTATCTGCAGTAAATTATACTAAAATGTTTGATCAAGGCAATTCTGTGCAATAAATAGTTGCATAAACCCAATTTCACCATAAAATGTGTCATTATTTTTATAGTCTTTATATTCTTACAAGCACATTCTTTCATAGCACAATAAATAAAAAATGTAAGTTGCAATTTATTAATAAATTATAAAGTAAAATAAAGTAAATAAATTATATGAATTATAAATTATTTATAAAATAATAATGTATAATTATGTATAATTGATTAAATCCATTAGGAATTGACATATTGAGTTAAATTAATTATATTAATTATACAATTATTTATTTAAATATTTGCATTCATAAATATTCAAATGTTTAAGTAGCCACGACAGATAGATTAATAGATAAATAGAACTTAGAAAAGAAAATTGACTACACCATGTATCAAGTATGATTCAGATTGACCAATCAGAGTCCACTATTTAAGAATACAACTTATGCAAGTACAATATTTTTTAAGTGCCATCTCTGTCTCATTGCAGGTTGGACTTTATGACAGGACTCCATCAGCTAAAAAAGGAAAACACCATCTCTCCAGACGTTACTGAGCGCCCAAACACTGACCATGGCGCCTCCATGGACCGCACCATTCTATGGAGGGCCATTCTCTCCAAATCACCACCTTCAGACCCAACAAGAAACCAATTCCACACCGCTCAGCCAATGGCAGGAGAGTCCACCGAAACAGGAGAGAACCCCAGACACAGAGGTCGTCGAAACGTGCACTCAAAAGGCCACCACAACCATCATCATGCCCAGCTGATGCGCGTCGGATGCGTCCTCGGTACCTGCCAGGTACAAAACCTCAGCCATCGCCTTTACCAACTGGTCGGGCAAAGCGGACGAGAAGACTCGCCCATTAACCCGCGCAGTCCACACAGCTACGGATGAGTCTGCAGGGACGTCCGGCTAAAACTAAGACCAAGAAAACAGCGTTACACATATCTGTCCTGGTGTTTGTTTATTTTATTGCAATAGGATACTGCTGTAGTGCTCTTTCCTCCTATCTGCCTTGGTTTTCTGGAGTGTATACTGTGCCTTTTTGGACAGAAAGGACCTCTTGTTACTTGATGGTGAGCTTTGAATTCGGTGCCTCTCGAACACTTTGACTCCGGCCTCTCATTTTTCGGAACTCGAACTGATTCTTTATTTTCATATTGCCGCTAAATCTTCAGATAAGAGATTATTCCGCATTACGTCCCGACTCATCTAAGGCTGTTAACTTCTACTCCACTGATCAGACCGCTGAGCCTTTAATGTGGATTTCGACAAGGTGTGGGATCGGATTTCTGTCAGTGTGAGGCTCGTGTGTATTTCAAAAAACTCTGAACCCTTTCACCTTGGGTCTCCCTAAAAGACTTTTAGGAAGAAAGCAGACTTCAGTGGCGGTGCAAGACCACCATCTGATACCTTCTCACTTGAATAGCCACTGCAGCTTTGGGTTTAAATGTTGGGTTTTAGACAATGGCGAATTGTCTGGAGTTTATAAACACAGTGGTCCATTGGTTGAACCCGCATAACAATACAGTAGCAATCGCCACTGAATCCGGATTAACACATTGTTGCTTCTCCGTGCACTTTGAGGTCTGGCGCCTGAAAAATTACACTTCACGTGGTTCATAAAGTCACGAGAATGAGTTATAATCCGCAAGGTCTCAGTTTCAACTCCTGCTGGGCTTTGCCGCGTTTTATAAACAGAAGCAAGGCTTTTCGGAGCATTTCTAAATGATGGTCATAACTCACCCATAAATACCCATAACCAAGGTTACAGCTCCATAATAGAGGCTAACCATTTTGAATGCCAGAATTTTGTCATGATTCACTCATAAAGTTCCAAACTTTTTCATCTTGTGGAACACAAAAGAAGATATTTTGTGTCCATACAATGCAAGTCAAAGGGATCTGAAGTTGATTTTGGACCCCTTTGACTTGCATTTTCTACTTTGGAAGTTAAAAATGACCCAAAACAGCCTGCTTATAAACGTTTTTCAAAATATCTTCCTTCGTGTTCTGCAGAATAAATAAATTCATACAGATTTGGAATTACTAGAATTTTCCGTTTTTGGGTCAATTATACCTTTGAGACACGTTGACTGGCATCGCTTAAGTAATTCTCAAACTCATTCAAACTCTAATTAAAGATTCTAGTTCTACCAAAATTTGAGAAGCAAGTGTTCCAATGTCTTTCGGGAAAGTGTCCTTCCAAAAGCACTCTTCCAGCCATGTCATGTATTTTAAGAATTCCCTTGTGTTATAATAATCATGTCTGAATTCGTAGGTGGATACACGCACCAAAAATATCCCAAAAAGTAGAGGTAAAAAAGGACTGATTTAAAACTTCCAGAAACGTTCCATGCCTTTTGGGGGTCTGTGGATGTTGGGGAATGCTGTGAGACATCAAAGTACATGTTTGAGGATTAAAATAGCAGAAGTAATCCCAAAAGTCCTGCTTAAACATCAAAAACTCAATTCCAGCTAGGTGTCCAGGCTAAACTCTCTCCCTCTACGTGATGTATGTTATAGGACAACTTACTTTGAAATGGCTCCAGAAAGGCAGAGAACCCGACCAAAAAACCTGAATTTACTTGATACCTTGTTGTGCATTTGCATTATACTGTTCATTTATCTTTAAAGGGGATAGAGTTAGTGTTCGTAACTGTAAAAAAAAAAGTATTTTTCCTTGTCATGGCTGATTCTAATAATGATGATCATAGGAAGTAGTAACCGCTGGTGCTTTGGCGCTAATCTGCTCAAAGGCTCTCTATATATCCGACACCATTCTCTCTGCTGTAATCGATCTGATTGATGTCTCGTGAATAATCATAATTAAAAGGCTTTTAAACTGCTGAGAGCCTGGTTAATCTGTACTTTTTGCAGAGCCTCTTAACCTGCCTCATGTTGACTTATATATTGATCACATTCCTTTTTATTTGACTATTTAACTATCTATTTATTTATTTTTGGATGAGTTGTCATGAACGTCTTGGTGACATGGGTTGGAACGTAAAAAGTGCGTCACTATCTGGCCCTGATCGTGTGTGTTTTTGTGTGCTGCCCCCGTGTATTGCGTATTTTCATGACCTTTGTCCTACTTTAAAGCCCTACTTGGTTCATTGAAAAAACATAAGCGCTAATGTGGACGTGTTTGTGATGAAGGAACACACAGAAAGTTGTGAATCTGTGTCCTAAAGCGTGTGTGTATGTGTGTTTGCCTTAACATCATCATGGCCATGGCCAAAGGCATAAACTTTTAAGTGATATTAAGGGTCAGTTGTGTTGTTACTACCATGCACTTTAAAGCAAGAGCATGTTTTGATTTTTGTCACTTGAACTTGTGAGTTTTGTATACTGATTTTAAGTAGGATATGCATGAATGTATTTTAAATGGCGTTAGTACACTGAATGAGGACATACTCAGTGTCATGTACACAATCTATTGTGAATATTATTATTAGGTCTGATATTTAAGTTAAAGTATTTATATTTGCATTTGTATATCTATGTCACCAAAGACGTTGCTTATCGCATACAGTGTTTTCTCACACCTTAGAGATGTCCTCTGGGTATGAAAAAAAGGTACATTTAGGGAAGACGCCCAAACAATGTTCTTTTTTCTCTGTGAAATAAAGCACTACATAGTAGTGAGATGAAATCTGATGTGTTGTTCTCTTTTAAATGTGAACAGCGGTTGTTTGTTATACGTTGAAAGGACACACATACATCACAGAAGAAATGTAAGGTACAATAAATACCAAATCATAGAGGTCTAGAAAAATATTTTTTTTATCTTGGTTTTTGGACCTATAATATGCAAAACAACATTTTAGGTTTTATAGTTTTACTGTTTTAAATTAAATTTACAGTTAAATACCATAATATAATTAACTGATATAATGTTAATATACCACTAATATAACCCTAATACTAAGTACTGAAATGTTTTCTATCTTTAAAATAAACTGATAACCACCAAATCCAAACATAACTGATAAGAAAAGACTAAGAAGAACCATAGTAAAAAAAAAAAAACTCATCAAATTAAAATACAATTTTTTAAATGCAATGCAGGGAATTTGGGGAATTTCAGTTTATGATTTTTCCCTGTACATTTTACTGGAATTTACCATTAACCATTTAACAGGTTTTTACCGTAGCATTTTCATAATTTTTTACTGTTAAAATCATAGTCATATTTTACAGTGCACTATAAAAAAATATGTCAAATTTATGGTAAAAAAATGGCAGCTGTTGATGCCGGAATACAACTGAAAAAATATGGTAACAAAATTTTAAGTTTTATGGTTTTACGTAAAATTTACAGTTAAATACTGTAATTTAATTAACTGATATAATGTTAATATACCAACCTATTAAAGTACGAAATCTGTTTTGTATCTTTGAAATACACTTATAACCAACAAAAGCAGGTGTTGATGAGAAAGTCACATGATGAACAAAAGCCTATTTCAAGCCGCTTTTAAACATGAACATATACAGGTCCTTTTCAAAAAATTAGCATATTGTGATAAAGTTCATTATTTTCTGTAATGTACTGATAAACATTAG